>WTXV02013405.1:49519-83049 GCA_009823435.2 Nymphicus hollandicus | reverse complement strand
CGGGGGTTGCTGTGACCCAGTTTCAGGACCCTGCACTTAGACTTGTTGAACCTCTTGAGGTTCACACGAGGCTACTCCTTGAGCCTGTCCAGGTCCCTCTGGGTGGCATCCTGTCTATTGGGCATGTTAACCAAACCAGTCAGCTTGGTGTCATCTGCAAGTTTGCTGAGGGTGCACTTGATCACGCTGTCTGTCATTAAGATATTAAGCTGTACTAGTCCCAGTAGGGATCCCTGAGGATCCCCGTGTCTGATCTCCACCTGGACATTGAGAACTAGGTAATTCCATGACAAATTGAGCTAACCTGGTCTTAAAATTTGCCCCATGCAGTAGAACCTGGAGAAGGATGTGCAGCCCTCTGTTATGGTGACAGATTGGACAAACCCAGTGCTACTTCCATATGCTTTCCAATGCCTCCTTGTGCCCTGCTGTCCTCATGATGTATTTGTGCTGCCTGGTTTGCTGTGTGCAGCTGCTGTCACTTTCTTTCTTCCCTGTACACGTGTGTATACCCTCTAAATGTACTCCAGAATTTATAATGCTATAGTCTTGTGAGTTGAGACAGTGTTTAGATTTATTCAGGGATTGAGATGATGGGATTTATTTAGTAAAGAGGGTTATCTTTGGGAGATCAACCATGTAAATTTGTTGCCTATTCATAGAAGCAGCTGGACAGTGAGAACCCAACTTTTTCCATGCCTGCTCACACACTTCTCTGATTTCCTGTGGTTCTGGGCTGTCAAGCTTCTGTCATAAATTAAAGCTTGTGCAGGATTATGGGATCACCCCTTTAGTGCACTAACACAAAGATATACACAGCCTGGCTCTTATGGCTGATTGCTGGCTAAAGCAGAAGGAAACTCTTGGTGCATAAAATGCAGAGGAGTCTTGCTGGTAGTGGGAAGGCTGGTGAGGGGGCTGGCTGAGGACATGGGATGTGGTTTAGGAGAAGGGTGATGCCTGCTCTGGCTTCTGCTGGGGAAGAGGGCAATAAAGAGGCCACTACTTAATCTTGTGCAGCTCTTAGGGATGCATCAACTAAACTGGGCTTGTTCTTTAGTAAGCTATTGAAGAAGTGTTCTCCAGGGTATTTATTTCAGGCAGTTCCAGTGAAGTAATCCCTTAATTCCTCAGAGTAAATGCTGATGAGGATTTACTGCAGGCTAGGTGGTGTGGAGGTCACTGTGACCGCTTACAGAGTGTGTCTGGGAGCAGTGTGCCTGCTGTCCCCTGGGACTGGGCATTGGGAGCTGCAGGGTGTTCTGCTCCAGCTGACCCACAGTGGGGATGCCCTCCCTGTGGGCCTCGGTGGCTGTGGGTCCTCCTGAACAATGAGAGAAGCCTCAGTCCCAGCTGAAGCCATGCCCTGCTGCATGTACTTCCTCTGTATGCGTGATCTTGCTCACAAAAACCTAATGACTTTTCACTGTTTAGCTTGAATGATTTCTTCATCCTCTACAAAGTGTTCTGCTGCTTTGGAGGCCAGAGGATGGCTTGTGCACTTCTTATTCAAAACACAATGCTTCAAGTAGCTAGGTTTACAAGGCATTATTTATCCTCATTTTGGTACTGTGGGAACAAGCCAAAAGAGGCCCAAGAGACCTCACAGCCTACAATGGATAAAGGAACTAACTTCAGTTTTTTGTCAATTCCCCTTCCCAAGGGAGCTCATTTCCTGGCAACACCAGGGCAGAGGTGTATATGTTTCGTTACAGTGAAACTCTCTGAGTAAATCAATGATAAGCTGAATGGCATATGGTGCTGAAAATGATGACCTGTGTTATGGAAAGGAAACGGTAGCTTGCAGTTACAGAAAATGCAGGTGCACTAAACAGTTTATTTCCAATGGAAATTCCTTTGCTCCAGGAAAACTTCTGTGGCCAGAGTGTGGCTGTTCTCTGAGCAGGTACTCCCGGTCTCTGCCTGGTACCATGCTGGTCTCTGACTGTCTGCTGTAAAATGTCCCTGCTAATGGTTGCAGCATCGTTACGCACAAATCTGATATTACCAGTTTGTTCTTGGATAATAAGCAAACCAGAACCTGGAAGTGTTGGTAGAGCAGAATCACATAGAAACCCAAGACTTGTAGCAACTTCTCTGCTGTGGAGGGAACAATTACTGTGACTAGTTCCAGGTTATTAAATAAAAACTGAAGGTATAATTTTCTAATGAACTGGATCCTTTCTGCTTCTTCCACTTCTCAGTATCTCAGCTGAGACCTGGAGCTAGTTAACATAGGTAACTTGTTATATTTTGCATTATTTCTGGTTAGGTACTGAGCAACTGTAGTCCCTGACAGGCCCCATAGTCAGAAAGGCTGTTTTAATGCTAGGAGCTCAAAGATATTGAAAGCAGCTGCTCTTCTGTTTAGAAATAAACTTTAATACTTTGATCTGGAAAATAATGATGTGTCTCATTAGAGGAGAAAAGAAACATTTTGATCTAGAAACTAAGATAAGAAATTTCAAGGAGTACTAAGTAGCAGCAGCCACTATTAAAGCTTAAAAATAGAATATTTCAGGTGCTCCTTAATCTGATGTCATTACGATTATAAAGCTTGTGACATGACTTGGTACGATGATGTGTTGTATTAAATGTTATCACCGACCTATGTCATGAAATAACATGAATAATAAATGTAAAATCAGATTTTATTTTAAAGAATTTTTCAATATGAAATGGAACCTAAAAATATCATCTGGCTTCTGGAAATTGTTCTGAAAGAACAGAGAGAATTCATGTGGTTTGAGTGACAGAGTACAGAATGCGTGCATGTTCCTGCAGCCTGCAAATATCAATGTGGTGTTGGAAATAACTCAAGGCTGTTTACATTTCATAGCCTCAGCAAAGGGTGAAACTTAGCCTTGTGGGGGTCGATGGCATGTTTTTCCCACCAACTCTAGTAAGGCTGGGATTTTGCCTGTAGTTCCAAGAGCAGCTTTGAACAGCCCTCACTGCCTTTTTTGGCAGTGGAGACATTGGTGTTTCCATTCCTGTAGGAACTGTGGGTTGTGCCATGCTGTGGGCTGTCATGGGCAAAGCTGGAGTTTGCCAGCAGGTAGAGGGGTAATGTGCTGTAGATGGAGCAAACCTGTAGTGACTCCTATTCTTGCAGCAGTGGTTGTCTTTTAACAACCATTTTTGTATGTAACATTTATAGGCATGGGAATTTAATCTTGGTATATCTAAAATTGTAATGATTATATTTTGTAACAGAAATATGTCATCTTTCTGAGTATTTGAGGTCTAAATGCAGACCTTCAAAAGGGTGAGCAAATTAATGTCAAAGACAGCATGTAGCAGCCTTATTTTCCGTTTAACCTATTCACATCAAAGCACTGGGTTACTAGACCCTAAGCAAGGCTTGATTATTGGAAAGTCTTTATTTGAGCTCTTTCAAGGTATTAAACTACCGGTTAAATTTGTTTTTCCTTTTCCATGTGGTTTATCTTCTGGGGAAGGAAAAACACCAAGGGCAGTGAAACTGCAACTTTAATTATCATAGAATAGCTTGGGTTGGAAAGGACCTGTGAAGATAATCTAGTCCAACTTCCCTGCAATGTCATCCCTGACCAGCCTGACCATGAATGTTTCCAGAGATGGGACATCTGCCATCTCTCTGGGTGACCTGTTCTAGTGTCTCACCACCCTCACTGCAAAGAAATTCTTTATACCTAGTCTAAATCTACTGTCTCTTAGTTTAAAACTGTTACTCCTTGTCCTGTCACAACAGGCCCTGTGCTACATGTATGTTGGCATGAAAGTCTGGCTTATGTACTTGTTGCTGGTTCAGTTCAGTGCTTGACAGTCTTCAAGAGTAGTGGATTCTACAGTGGTCCTTTTTAATTATCTCAGTTTTTACAGAGGCGAAACTGAGGATCAAATTAGGTGATGTTCCCATGGTCACACAAGAAAAACAGGGGAAAGAAAGCGTACTTGTGCTTTTGCCTACTCTTTTGCACTCTGCCTTTTTTTTGGAGAAAAAACACAGCTCATCTTTCCTCATATCTACTGCTATGGGACAGATGGTTTTCACCACATCTCATAGGAGTAAACTGGATAGGGAGCTAGAGGATATCACTGCATGTAGAGTTATTTTGCTGATGACCTTAACTGGTGCCATTTATCACAAGGCTTTTTGTAAGGTTTGTAGTGGTGACTTTTCCTCCACAGCTGCTAGCTGTTCGTATAACAAGCAGGAAAAAATGAGCACAATTATCACTGTTAAGTAGAGAAACACTGCTTCAGGTTAGAAGCTACAACTGCAGGCTTTATAACCCGTAGGACATTTATCATTTGAGGTGGATAATGTTAGTAATGTCAGTAAGTGGTGCAACAGCTGCTATTTATGTTGTTTCTTGTGATGTATGTATCTCAGTTTTGGTCTGCTTTTACCTTGCTAGACTCTGCACTGTGCTCATGCCCAAATCGGTCCTGCTGAGAAATCAAAACAGCTGTAATGCTAATATCAGTTATTTTCTCCACGGTTTGTGTCTCCCTCTGGATTAAGTATTTCAGGGCCAGTGTCACTTATACAAACAATTCTGGGAGGAGGTGCTTGCCTATGGCCACAGATGCTGTTCCAAAGTCTTTCTACACTTCCTTTCCCAATGCTTAGCTTTGCTCCGCTATGCCAGTCTGCTTGTTTATTCAGGATGGGATAAAGGTCAAGTATGATAACCTATTTTGGTGAATGAATGGTTATGCATGCAACAGCATCTGAGTGTTCAGCAACCTGAACTTATTGCATCTCCTGTGCTTATGTGTTTACTAGTTTCCATTCTATATATGTTGTTCTATATAACCAGGTAAGACTTGTATTATAAGTTTATTTTCTGCTAATATGTTTATCCACACCCTACGTGAACAAATTAGTATACCATGAGTTTCTGGTGTATTTTTTTAAAAGCCATAAGAGGACCTTTTTATATTTTCCTCTAAAAGGCTACAGGTGTCTTGGATACCTTCACTAGCCATTTAATAGACTACAGGCATTTTACCCATTAGTCTGTTATCTGGCTGCTTATCAGCCTTGCTCTCAAGTTCTGAACATGCTGTTCTGTTATAGTAATTGGGCTTTGTTCTTATCAGGTTTGTGTAGCATTGTGTTAGGGAATAACATTTTCCCATGTTAGAGGAGTTGTGAGCATTACTGTGCATAAAATGCATTTGTACTTCCAACTGACGAAGCTGTAACACTGCACCACACTGAGAAACTAGATGGGCTAGACCTGCTGAAATAGTGGGGGGAAACCTGGATCCTCTGTAGAGATGAAAGAAGCTTAAAATGTGAAGGTGTCCAGTGTGGATACCCCTGTCTTTCTGTCAAACTATAGAATTTCCTGCCTCGCTGAGGAGATGTGTGGACAATCTGCTACTGTCTATCAGGAGAAAAAGGGAATTGTAGATTAATTTGTGAGGGTGACAGTCAAGTGCAGGGTAAAAGTAGCTATTGAAATAGGTCAGTGCCGTCAGAATTTGTCTGAAGACCCAGGGGTGGAAAAGTCAGGGCAAATAAAAAGCGAAAGCTCTCTGCTGGTTCTTCCATATCTTAAATGCCTTTAAGTCTGAATTGGATTTTCAGTTTCAGTCCCTGCAGCAGTTCCTGGGTGCTCTGTGGCAGAATGACAAATCTGTAGCCTGGCTGCCTTGTACGTGGTATTGCAGAAAGGTCAGTGCAGAGGGAAGGAGGGACAGTTGAGCATCTGTGTTGTTTACAAGGTTGCCTACTGGTGGAAGTGGGGAAAAGCCAAAAAGTGAGATATGGAAAGATGAAAGCTATTTCTTATCTCTGTCTAGAAATATTACTAGTGTTTAACTGTATGCCACTGTGAGTAGGATATCACACTAAAGGAGCAAGTTAAAATTATTATAGGAGTTATTGGTAAGCAAATATGACACCAAGAGCAATTAAAAACCCTGTGGTATCAACCCCAAGGTTGCATGCAAGGTCCGAGGCATCTTTTTTGTCTGTCTTGATGTTCTGCTTGTGAGGAGAAATAAAAGCTTCCCACTGGAAGCTAAAAAGGTGTTCCTGGGGAGCTGCCATCCCAGCATCTGATACACCAGGAAATTGCCTACCCTGCTTCGTAAAAATGTAGTCAAAAGCAATTGCATGCAATGATACAAATACTCCAGAGCGTTTTTGCAGCTTTAATGGTTTCAGTAATTAGTCATATTCATTTAGACACAGGAGACACGATATGTCCAAAATAAATGCCCAATCAACTGTATTGAAGATACCACTTTGTACAGTGTGGCTGAATAAACAGAATGGTACTACCCCAGAATACATCTGATGAATAACTGTGCTAAACTCAGGCTAGCATAGTGGGTTAGGCATAATGACCCTCCTTACTGGTGCTTATGGGTACAGCAACAAAAGCATTTATGTCTGTAGTCTGGTTGAGAGTGAGAATTAATCTGTGCAATGCCAAGAGCTATGCAGAGACCTTTACATCTTCCACAAGTGCATGAAAACGTGTGTTCTTTGACCCTGACTCTATGCTATGTCCTGTCTGCAGCTTCATTTGTACACGTTTTTCCTTCTGGGGGAAAAATATGTTGATCAGTATTGCTTCAAGACCAACAGTGTTTTATGAGACAAGGAGTGCGTGACACTTGATATGCAGAAAGGAATATAGTCAAACCCTATGTTCCATTTAGATAGAATAAATGCGATTTAGCTCTCAGCTGACTGAAATACAGTTGACAACAAATCTGAGCATTATCTGAAGCAAAAATTAGCCATACTTATTTAAGGAGTTGTATCTCATTTAAGAAGGGGCTTGGCTAAGCCAAAACCTGAAGTGTTTTCCCCTTTTAAATACTGGGTTTGATTCAATTCAGTTGTTACAGGGTTTAATATTTTGTGTTTATTTCTGACAAACTAATCGGTTGCAAAATTGCAGCCCTCCATTGAAAGGGTTAACTTTTGTGTTACTGCTCTGTATTGACTGTTTCTTTTACAAAGACTGACTTGTTTGCCTCTGAATATTGTATCAATTTTCTGTCTATATAGTACAGTTAAATCTGATCCTTTCTGGCAGAAAAAGTTACCTGCAAAAATGTTGAAATAAGACCTTACAAACACTACTTACTGCAGAATTTTGAAATGGATGTACTAAGTGTACTTAATTCTAATATTACTTTATTCTGAAGCTGGGTGTTATTAGATAAAAATTAGCTTGTGGAACAGAAAATAGCAGCAGCGTTTGTTTACTCACAGTTGGGAGTGCCTGCTTTATAGAGAATTAAACTGAAAATCTTCATAAAATGCTTGAAAAATGCTTCAAGAAATATTCAGAAGCTATGCAAAGAATTTATCCTTTCTATATGCTTTGCAAAAATATTGTTACCACCTTCTGAATTACAATATGAAACATTTCCTTGTTCAGTCTCTGTCTTTGAGTGGAGATGTATTAAAGCTCTTTGAGGCAGGCACCACAGGTCTTCCGTCTGGCTTTATGTGGGATCCCTGCAGCAGCTGGCAGGAGGCTTTCAGTACATTCTGCAATGCATATGTGAACTGAATTGTACATAATTCATGGACTGAGTTATTCTTTTCCTATTTTAAATAAAATCTAAGTACTCTTCAGTGTGTGTTGAATTCAGTTCTTGAATACCTTTCTTGTAAATTTTATAGATGACTCCTTAGTTTCTGGTCACTAGTGTGCTATTTGTGGGCCATAAAATGCTTTTCAACTTTTATAACTATGTATTTACCAAATGAGGTAGAAAGAGCTCTCCTTTAGAAAGGTTGTATACAACATTGCTTTGTCTTGCAGTACATGGGTATTGTTTCTGCACTACTGAATTCAAAAATGGGAGATTATTATTTTTTTAGGAGGCCAAATCACTGCTTTGATCACTATGTTCAGTGCAAGACTGACCAGTTCCAAATAGGACTGGGAGCTGTTAAGCAGCTTTGGGGACAAAAAGGAAACCATGGGATGGACCTCTTCAGCACAAAGCTGAAATTACTTGAAATAAGAATGCTGTACCACCTACTTCTGTTTAACTTTCTAGGGATTAGGCTGAGGGAACTGGGATTATTTAGTCTGGAGAAGAGAAGGCTCAGGCAGGATCCTACCACTCTCTACAACTACCTGAAAGAAGGATGGGATGAGGAGATGGCTGGTCTTTTTTCTCAAGTAACAAGCAATAGGACAAGAGGTAACAGCCTCAAATTGCACCAGGGGAGGTTTAGATTGGATGTTAGGAACAATTTCTTCCCCCACAAGGGTGATCAGGCATTGGAACAGGCTGGCCAGGGCAGTGGTGGAATTGCCATCCATGGAAGTGTTCAAAAAAAAAAGTGTAGATGAGGCCCTTAGCGACATGGGTTAGTGATAGATTTGGCAGTGCTGGGGTAATGGTTGGACTTGATGGTCTTCAAGGTCTTTTCCAACCCAGCTGACTCTGTGATTATCTCTATGTGTGCAAAACATGACAGCTTTATCTCCCTTTCCTTCACTCTGTTTAAAGCTATACTCTGCAATATTATAGGTGTTTGCACAATATACTTACCAAACTGTCACAATACTAATTGGTTCCAAATTGTGCTCATTCACTATAGTACATGTTCTTGCTGTTACATTATTCTCTGAGGCTGAGTTCATCTCTGCACAAGCTTCACAAAGTAGCTGTTTTATGGTTTCAGATTACATGACAGATCAACTCTGTCTCGGGCTGCTTTACACATTTATGCTAAATGTTATAGGTTACTTGGATCTCCCAGGCAAAAAACCCAAGCCTTCACATGGCTAAGAGAGCCATTAGAAGTAGCAGAACATGTAAAGTTAATTATATACATAATCTCAATAACTTGGCTACTGTTTTGTACTGTTTCCTTGTAATCTGCAAAATGCCTTGGAGAACGGTTTAGCTATGTTGAATTGTTACTAGCTGGAACCTTGAAGTGTGAAGTATGAAATGGGGCACAGTATTTATCCTTTGTTTTCCAAGTGTGTAGCTACACACCTGGATTTCACAACTCCAGATTGAGGGGGTTTAATTACAGTTTGGAAGCATCACTTTACTAAGAAGCCCTAGAGTTTATCATAGAATGATTTGGGTTGGAAGGGTTGCTAAAGAGGTTCTTTAGAAATCCTATCAAGACTGAAGAATCAAGGTCTGAGTTGAGAAGAACATAAATTAAACCCAGTGTGTGCTGAATGTTGTCAGTTGGCATCATGGCAGCTGTTCTCTGGCCAAACTGAATCTGCCCAATACTTCTTGGGAACAAAACAAATTTGTCTCAATATCATCAAAAATTCAGATGATGCTTGTCTTAAATCTGTAGTAGGCCATTTTTACTACTTGCACTTAGTTCTGTGTTCACTGGAAATGGGATATTGCCACTTCTGTGGGCGCTCATGTAAGGGTGTGGTTCAAAGCATGCACATTAGCTTTGTGTTTGACAGGTACAGAGTGCTCTGGATGTGACTACTCGTCCTATAGAGGATCTTTAATGCCCTGATGAGATCATATCTTTCTCATTCAGGAAATAAGAGCCAGCTCTGACCTGGGCTATACCCCCATCAGAAAACCAGTGGGACAATTTGATTTTTAAATGAGGAGAGAATTTGGCCTGAGATGTATGTGCTTTGGAGCAAAGGAAACCAAGAAGTGATCTCATCAGGCATAAAGCCTGCAAAATAAGCTCACAGAGCTCATGAATGCTACCTTTGAAAAAAGTATTTAAGTTAATCTTAGTGCTATAGGACTTTATAGACAGGGTCTGAATACACTAATTAACAGGCCTTTGTATAGACCATTGCTTTATGTTGATTTTAGGTTCATCCTGAAAGAACTATGGTCACTGAGGCCTGTTTTATGGTTGGTTAGTAGATTGGCCAAAAAAACCCTCTAACAGTACAGATCAGAAATCATTTTCTTGGGTCTCTTCCTGGAGAGAGACCATCCCAGGTGTGGAACAGTGGAAAGTGTGAGTGGGAATATCACAACTCTGCCAACTGGTTCTTGCTGCCACCTTCCCTTCCTTTTTCTCAAGTACTATAAATCATCACTTTCTCTACTACTGCACTATCCCAGGATATTGCGCCACTCAAAACTATTTCTCTAAAGTAAGGGAGCTTTTTGCCTTGAGCAAGCTAGGAGTTATCCACAGTATTCCCTCCGCTGAAACCTATTTTTTCCCCACAAAATAAAAATTTTTTTCCAGAAAGAGTTTTCCACTGGGGAAAGGGTTAAAACCTCAATAAGTTCATCAGCTGCATTATTGTGATGAGCATCAGTCTTTGTTTGGTTTGGTTTCCTTGTTTTTCTTCTACAAAGATAAATGGGAAAATTGACAGGACTCTCTAGGTCAAGCTGTTTCCATCCTGGCACAGCAAAAAAAGCTGAATTGTGAGGTGATAGAGCAATATACTTTTTTTGTTGTGATTTGCTTATCAGGTTCTTAACAAATTAAATTTCTTCCGAGTTGAGCTGTTTTGGTTTGGGGTTTTTCCCTTTCTGAATAACTTTGGTTTTTAAAAGCATGTTGGCTTTGGCTGGTTTAAGTGACGTGCTCATGGAAGCAATATAACACTGGTAACAAAACAAAGTGTTTTGAATGAATCTCTCATGTCAGCTACAGCTATTACAGATTTGAGTTAAGCCAGCAAGTAAAGCTGTTCCAGCACAGCTCTTGACCCGAGTGGATGGCTGTGAAGAAGATGGAAAGCCATGCCCCCTTCATACCTTGAGCCAGCTAAAGAGCACTGGCAGCATGCCAGTCCCCATTCTCTCCTCCTTTTCCTGCCAGAGGCAGGAGAGCAATGTCAAAGGCTGCCAGATGTGGAGATATCCTGCTGTGTGCTGTGTCCAGGACTGGTGATCAGGCAGCCTCTCTAGACCCTTTGCAAACCACCAACTACTCAGAAACTTGCCAAGCCATGACAGGCATGGTTTAAATAGTCCCACAGCCACAGCCTAGGCTTCTTGGCTGCTGGGTGGAAGCTGGTTTCACATGGTAGTTTTGTTAAGTTTAGTGTGCTTGGTTTTTAGCCTTTTTTTTTTTTTCTTTTTAAATGCTTTCTGTACTCCAAACTTGAAGATTGGTGTAGTCTGTAGCTCAGGTTAGGAAAAGCATCACCAACAATAGCTATCCAGAGTAAAGAAAGAATTAGTCTTGATTACATCCACCACTGCTTTTGTCCAACATCTAGAAGCTGCTACCACAATTGCAGGAGCAAGCTGGAAAAACCCAAGCATCTTCCTAAGATGTCCTGCCTTTCCCTTTCCAGCTTGTCTTGACTGCTGAGCAGTCCAAGGAAAAGAATCCCTAATGGAATTGCTCCTGCTCTGAAGAAGCACAAAGTATGAGGTGAGCACCCTGAGCACTCTTCTGGCTGTTCCAAGTTTGAGGCTTCTCTTCCAGACAGTCTTTTTGCATCATTATATAATTCAGTCTAGCATGCTAATCCTGCCTTCAATAATGGGTGATATCTTGCCTGGAGCACTTGAATTCCTAAGTTGCTGCTCTATTTCTCATGCTGCAGGTTGCCTTCCAGATGCTGAGGTACATGACAGCTTTACCATTGACTTGTAGAGGATTGGGAATTTTCCCTTTCTTGATATCTGCACTGCTGTCTTAAAAAGAGATCTGTGACTGTAAAGTGAAGATTAGGTGTGACTTCTGTTGCCTGGCACTTCATGACCAAGAAATACTTGCTGATATAATAGCAACAAGCTTTAAAGCATCACAAAAGTACAAAAGATGCAGCAATTGGCAAGACCTTCCTAGCTTTAGCATGTCCAGGACATGAAAATGCAGACAGAGCCATTATTTCTGTGAAGGCAGTGTGTTCCTGGAAAGCCCAGTCATGTGCAGATATAAAAGCCTCCTTTTCTCTCACTAGAACTCTTTTCTGTGAGGCTGGCATTAAGTGTTTCCATGAGTGCATTATGTTTCTGCCTCTGTTTGCCTGTGCTCAGTGTGAGTGCTCATTTGAATGATGCATCGCACGTACCCAGTTTGGAGAATATTGTTGCTCATTATTACAGAGTTCCTTTCCACAGTTTTGTAAGTGCACTTCAGTAATTGCTGCTTCATTTCTCGGGTCAAAGTGTTCTTGGAGTCAAAGAAATGATATTAAATTACATTCCCTACATAGCTTTCCAAGGTTTCTGCTCCTGGCAAGCATCTGGTCTATGCAGACACTCTGGACTTGTAGCCTTCAGCCTTCCAATGTTGAGTGCAATCTCAACATGAGCCTGCCCAAGTCGGAGCAATCCAAGTGCCAAACAGTATTGGTATGATTATCAAGAAGAGCAAGGAAACATGCCCAGCAGCAAGGCAGCATAGCTTAAAAACAGGCAGTGCTTTCTAAAAACTTCCCCGCAAGTGCTCGGTGGGTGAACAGAGTGTTGCAAAACGCAGTACAGCTGAAGCTCATTGCCTGGGTTGGTGGTTTTTCTGCTATAAGCAAGGTGACAGTACTGTTGCCATCATCCTGTGTTATGCCTGGGTCTTCAGACCTGCCAGGAGGCTGTGAGAGGGCAGTGTTTAATTTTTCTCATCCAGAAATGCATCCGGTAAGAAGTGGAGCAGGACAGCTGGCCTGCTGGCTGCAGAAGGCCAAGAAGGGTATCTGCTGTTGAGACAGGAGTTGGTTGGCAGCCTGCCGAGGAAAAGCTGCTTTTCCATTGCCAATCTGTGTTTCATTACCAATCCTCTGTATAGTCCAGTCCCTGAGATGAAATCTAATGCTTGAGCAATAAAAAGAAAGGAAAAAAACCCTCTTTATATGATTTGTTATAGATCTTATGCCATAATAATTCAGGATAGACATTTTAAGAATGTTATTTTTCTATTGATTATAATCTGAATTTTACCAATTTAACAGACTCAATGGCTGAAGCTGTATGAGCGAATAAAACTGCCTATAAAACACCAGATTGGTCTTTGGGATGCATACATCCCAGCTCTGCAGAGACAGGAAATAGACTTGGATCTTGGCAAATCTGTTTTAAACAGAATTGTTTGCTAATCAGGGTTTAGATTTCTACAAGCAGGAATTTCCAGCAGTATGGCCCTTGCTTTGAACACTGAACAGTCGGGGCCCTGTCTTTGCCTCTTGCTCCCCATTTTAGATCAGGTGTTTCAGCTCTCTTTGCAATATAAGCAAGAGGTCTGCATCATGCAAAAATCTACTTGCTTGATAGTGCTTTCTATTTTGAGCTCTAAGCTATGCAATTGGAGAGTGATGCCACTAACAAGAGCTTATTTATAGCCTGCTCAAAGGAACAAGGTATGCTTACTCTGCTTTGAAAACCCTTTTGAAATTTCAGGCACTTCACGCTTTGGCTCTTCTATATATCCCTTCACCCTTGTCTTTGCTACCTATTAATTGACGTGCCATTGAAATTGATACTGATTGGGTTTTTTTTCCCAGTCTCTACTGAGTTCACACTCAAGCCAAGCCAAGATATTTTCTTTTCCTTTTGAGAAAAAGGGGTTGTATTGTACACAATGCCGGGTATGCACTTTCTATGCATTACTTGGGTAGTGAAATTCCTATGATGAAAACCATTTGAAGTCAACTTTTTCTAGTTTTGTTTCAGATGTTCATTCTGTTTTACTAAATATGGAGGGTTCACACCAGAGATCTGTATGTGGCATTAATGGCATAGCTGTCTTGTTAATCCTATTTAACAAAGGACCCTAAATCCTGCAGCCCAGCAGCAGTGTAGCTTACATGTGTGTGAATAGTTAACTTACTGCAGAATCCCCTCTTCCCCCAGTGCTGCACCTACAGCAACCCTGCTCCTGTGCTGCATAAGACTTAAATGTCTATGCCCTTACTGCCCCACTGGTGTTCTTATAGAGTCTTAAGTTGACCGTGCTGTAGTAGTAGTTCAGCTCCTTTTCAGGGAGGCTATTAATCTGGTTTAGCTCTGACCTATCAGTTTTTCTCTGGCACTGATCTTTCAATCTTGGTCAGATGGCATCTTCTGAATCCTGCAATTGCTTCTGCTTGAGTTAGTTGGGCAGCTCTTATCAGCTATGCAGAGGCTTGACTTTGGAAGAGGATGTTACATGATTCAATTTGTCAGTTTGCAAGACAAACCTGTCTTGAAGCAAAGTGGATTATAAAGAGATGCTAATTTTCAATGGGTTTTTAAGATTTAGTTTCAGAACCCTTTGGACTTTACCTATGGCATCATTCCTAGAAATGATTGTAAGACTTAGCAGCTTACTGAAAACCAGTTGTCTTGTATTCAGTCAAAACAGTTTCTCCTCAGGTTTTACAGAGTCGTGTGTGTGTGGTTTTCAGCCTCTGATTTTTACTTGCCTTGGTATTAGGCCTATCAAAAGAGACTTTCAGTGTTAATTTCTGTGGCTTTCTGCCCTGGGACTGTATGTATGCTACACTGATTTACTGGACCAAAACTTCTGGGATAAACTGTTCATGCTGCTGTAACCCCTCTTTTCAGGTGGTGAATAGTTATACAGCTTTGATTAAATATAATTGATCTCGTGTTTAACTCTGAATGCACATCAGAGGAAAGTTTTGCCCAGATACTTAGACAGCAGAGGAGAGAAATGCTAGCCTAGTTAAAGCAATGAAACTTCTCAACAAGTATTCCAAGAAGTTAGAATAGGTGGTGATACAGTACAAACATCTCTCTTCCCATGATTTGTGTGGCACTGATACTTACTGCTATGTATATCTTTATTTACAGAGCAAGAATGTATCTAAATATGAAAAAGCAGCACAGCTCATGTACATGTACTTAAGTTTCCAAAATGTTCAAAATTTACCTCTACACACAAAGTTTAGGCACTTTCTTCATGTTCTGTTCATGGCAGATTAAATGTGAATGTGTACAAAGGAAGTATATGTTGCAGTTCTCACTACATTATCATTTTCAGCTACCAGCACAGGTGCTATTTGGTATGCTAAAAAGTTAGATATATCCAAGATGATTAAAGAGATTACTTTATTGCTTTTTATTGTCCTATCTTAATCTTCCACCTAAACATCTGATAAGGGTGTTCTTGGCTGAAGCTTGCTTTTCCTTTCAGAGTAATGAAAAGCACTTTTTGTCCTTTGAGCTTCTTCCTTAGTCTATTTTCTTGTACAAACATTGTTTCCCTCAAAGGCCCTCAGCAGTCACTCGGCCTCTGTTACAATTCTTTCTGCAGTGTAAAGTGAGGATAATAGCATCTCTAATCGCACCTTCACAGCAGTGTGGTAAGAATTAGCTAGTTACAGTTTGTGAGCTGCTTTTATGATGGCATGGGTTATTGGTTCTAGCCTTATTCTCACTGAGGTCAATGGCCAAAAGTATGTAAATATGATAGTCTTCAGCACACACCCCCCACCCCCCCATCTCCCAAGGAAAAAACAAAATCCATGAAGGCATGAAACTATCAAGGAAACAGAAGGCAGAAAGAAAGATACAAGAATTCCCTAAACTGTCATCAGGAGTGTATGAATTCTGGCTAATATGTTGTGTCTATGAAATCTGCTACTTTATTTCTATTAAAGTTTAATAAAGAGATGGTTTGTCTTCTGAGCTATATTATTGTGCTGGGCAATCTAAGACTCTATAAAGCAATGAGGAGTGTGTGAAGTGAAATAATCCATACTGAACTCTTCCATCCAACTTTCTGTAATTGTATAATTGTTTGAAATATTTCCCCTTGCAGGCTTTGTATGTATTCAGGTGATGTTTTTGATACCTGATCCATAGTCATTCAGCAGTAGCATTTATATAATCTGCAAACATAATTGGGCAACACTGTTTTTCAAACCTGAAGACAGTGGAAAAAGACCGCATCTTTCATTGTCTTGAATCCTGTTTGTCTACAGTAAATAAAATACTTTCCAGTAGTCTTGTATTGTGGTCATGTATACATTGCCTTGAAGGCCAAGTGTTTTTTACATCTAAGCTAAAAACAACAGCTTTTGTCGCAGCTGGAGTTATAACTGTGGTGGAAGCAGCAGCAGGGGTGCTACTGGATGTAGTGCTATACCCACCTGGTATCCATTCTGAATCACAGAGAAATCTGAGGACTGGGAGCTCAGCTCACACTGTTGGTTCATGCATTGGACTGTGTGCCTGGACTACCTGTGACAGGCTTTTTACAAGCAGGACATGTGCCTTTTAATTTGTTCTTATGGGACTGCTGGAACACAGCTAGGAGGGGAAAATTCTCAGTAATTTAGTACCTCTTGACACCAGCACAGAAAGTGCATGTTCTTAGTCATTACTTACCAAGTGAGTAAGTAAAACTTATCCTAATCTCTGGTGAAGGACAACATTGAAGGACTCTGCAGTGCAAAAGAATGTTTCCCACACAGCCTGAAATAAAAATCAAGTGCATTAGTTACAGAAAGAGGCACCAACTCATTAATGGAAGGAAGCGCCTTAACCTGTTCTGTCATCTGGCACATGCATTAAGACCATCTTGAATATTTGCAGCAGCTTCTCTGCCAAGATCCTATCTTGAAGAATAACAAAGCCTTCAGTCAGTCTTCAGGAGTATGTCACTTTCTGAACAGATGCCACAGGATTATGATGTTTAGTTTGACAGGTTTGCGTTGTGTTTCTTAAATAAAATGTATGGTCAGAGCTGTGTTCAGTCTTGCAACAAATAACCTGTATGTTTCAGAGTAAGAGCATATAATTACAGATCCTTGATACTTTTGCAAAACAGAACTGTATCCATTGGACTATTAGGTGTGCAACTTAAGCAAGTTAGTCAAGTGCTTACTAAGCTCGAAAAAAGAAAGCTCTTTAAAGTATAGTGGGTGGCTTCAATCAGAATTTAACTTTGGGGAAACATAAGCAGTCAGTCTTCAATCTCTTCGGTACTGGCTCATGCCTCAGAGTTCAGCACTACTTTTATCTACTCTAGAGACAATCCAGCTGAGACTGGATCCTGGCTGTTAACTAACACTGTGCTATCAAAGAAAGTATGCTGATTTACACTTGCACTGGCACTAACTCTCATTACTTCTAGGTCTTAAAGAAGCCTATTTGCAGAAGCCTTAATGCATTGATAATAAATATTTTTAGTTAAAACAGGAACATCAGCATAGATCTGCAAGATGGAATTTTAGGTCGTTCAAATATTGAAATATGCAAATGGAATGTATTTGGAAAGTGAAACTATATATATAATAGCGTGGGGGGAAAAAAAATGCATCATCTTAATTTTTAAGATATTTCCTTGGCTGATGGGTGAGGGGGAAAGAAGTACCACTGACTTATTAGTAAACTGAATATTATTAAGGTTACAAACCTTATGTAGAGCTGAGATAAGAAACAACTGATTAGAATATTATTGTAGGGCAAACTGAATTGTGAAGCATTCAACCTTTCTAATGCTGTAAGAACAGATTAATTTTCTCAATTAAAATGCCTCACCATAGTTTAATATGATCTAAAATATACTGGGAGGGTAGGTAAAAAACAAGGAATACAATGGCTTAACTGCTTCATTATAGCCGACCTGCTGAAACCGTTGTATTCTAGTCTAGATGGATGAGTCTAGTCTCATCCAGTGTTTTCCCACTACGAATATATTCAGTGTGGGCTACTGCTTCAAGTTAACTCAAACTATGTTTCAGTAAGTTGATTGAACAATATGACCTAATCAGTGCTGTTTATAATAGAAGATGAAGCTCAAACTTGCAGCTGTTCTGATTTCTCTGGTACACCAATCCATTCTTACTTAGTGTACTGATGTTGGTAGCCAAACTTCTTAAACATAATTTGGGTGTGAAAAGAAAGGCACCAACTTAATACTTGCTAATAATGTGAGAGAAAACACCAGCTTTAACACTTTTCTAACTCTGTTAATGTGTTTAAATCCTGTGAATTAGTGGATTTCTCCAGTGTCAATTTACAGCATAGTGACCATCTCTATTTCTCCAGATAGTGAAATGCACTGGGACTGAGCTGTAATATGTTGGTTTGGGATATGTAAGTGGAAGACAGACTTTGCGGTGCTCAGCCTTCTTCAGTAAGAGGAGCTTGGATTTGTTCTTTTTTTTCTTTTTCCCCCCCAGAGATGTACTCTCATGACTCTTTCAACACTGTGTGGATGAGGGGATTTCAGTTTGGGTCACAACTTGCAGAAGATGGTCAGCTCTTTTTGTATTTTTCTGAGTGTGTTTCTAGAAAGGATCAGGTGAAATAATAAGTGAAAATTGGCTAGCTAAATGCTGGGTGAAGAAAGACTGGGGTGGTTCTGATGCAGTGAAGTCAAGTCTTAGAGGTCTTTGGTTGCTGATATGCCACCAATGTTGATCTCCTGGGTCTGCATACTCAGAATGCTCCTTGATCCCTGGCTTGCATAAAAGAAGTATTTTTTTAAATTGGCTAGAACAATTACAATAGTCTGATTTACACAAATATAGCTGGGCAGGCAAATGATGAGATTGTTTAATGAGAATTTGGTAAGTGAAAACTGTTGCCAAATCTTATAGATGCAAAAGCTTGGTTCTTGTGAAGGCTGGAGAAAATCCAGGGTGGCCTCACCTCTTTTTCTCTAGGTTTCTAGAACCCCTTGGGGCTTAGTGGCTACTTCAAGTTTGAAAGCTCTGAAGCTCTTCTATTGATGAAAAGCCCAAGCACCTTCATTATTAAAGACTCGCTCATCAGGGTCCAAATCAGTGGCATTAAAATACTGTGTTTTAACCTGAGGGCTGGACAACTGTAGAGGGTTCTGTATTCAAGTATGCTTGAATTGTGCTCAGACTGGAGCTACCACAGAAAACAGCAGTTTACTTAAACACCTTCTGAGCAAGCATGTTGGTACCTACAATCCCCAGGCTGCACTGGTAGCATTGTGGCTACAAGATGATACTGTGCTACTTCTGCCTTCTGCAAGTCCTAAATGATCTCCCTAATATATGTGTGTGTGTGTTCTCATTTTGCACTGCTGTGCCTGTTCTCTAGAATTAAGCTTAGGAGGTGCATGAGTGCTGGTGAGCACCATGTTATCCCGGGTGGCTCTTTTTCTGTAGCCCTTCCATCTCTCTTGCAGATAGGCTGGCAATAGGGGAAGCTTCAAATCCGGACATATGGATTATGCCTTTATGGAGGCCTAATAGGATTTATTGTAGCTGAAATATGATAGCAAAAGCCTCTTTTGAAAAGAATTTGTTGCTGATTTTGTTCATGACACTGTATGTAAAGCTTGAGAAGGACAATATTTGTTAAAAAAAAAAAAAACAAAACCCTGTGTTAGCACATTGCGTTTTGCATTGATCCATATTGTAAATGTGGGAAGGGAAGATCCTGTTGTAATTTTACAAGTCTGGAGGCTGGAAAAACTACACCTCAATTGTTCCACGATTTTTTTTTTAATAAATGAAAAGATAAAAACACAATAACTCAGTGATGCACCATTTATCTGGGGCTGCTTTTCCAAGTGGAACTACATTTTGTACTTTTATGTATGAGGCTATAAAGGCCTGGTAAACATTTCTGCTGATTATTGACATACACTAAATAAGGTTGAGCACTCTCCACACCAGAAATGACATATTTTTCTCCTTGATCACTGTTGTTCTTTATAGGAAGTAATGTTGTTTAAATGGCACTTGAAAGCTCTATGTGAGGCAGTCTGTGGTCCATGAAGCAATTTCTGCATCACTAACAAATACAGGTATTCTAACTTAATATTCTGTCTGTACTTGAGGAAGCAATGCAATTAGAAAAGGCATTTGATTTTTCTGACATGCAGAACAAAGTTCTTATGGAAGGAAAAAAACCAACCAAACAAACCAAATCCTTAGCTCAAAGTAGTGTTGTTTTGGTGAGCAGCATAAATAGTTCTTTGCTTGTGTATATATATATACTTGTTTTTGTTGTGGACCTGGTGTTATGTCAGGATGTTTCACAGAGCCCTCCTGCTGCTGTTATAATGCTTACTGTAAGCAGTGTTGCATTTTGTTTGTTTTTAAAGTTAATTCACACCAGTGTCCGCATGCATGTGCACCTCAGCAGGGGAAGCCCAGCACAGGCAGATGGGCAGGACCTGATAAAACAGTAGCAGGTAGGGAGGGGGTTACTGAAGCAGGACCCCTGCCCCCCTTAACCCCAGAGGTGTCCTGGCTACCCACCAGCATTGTGGAGTTAGTTTTTGCTAGTGCCTATGCTCTCTGAGCTGGGACTGAGGTGAGAAATAAAACAGGATCTGATGCCAAGCCCACAAAAGGAGAGTGGTTGTGCCATGTACATGACAATCTCTTTAGCTTTTTCATGTCTCTTGGCCATGCAAATGTTGGTATAAATTTAAAAAAAATAAAGCTTTGACTGTTTCTCACAAAAACTGCTTACTTTTTTCCTCATCCTTTTAGCATAATTCTTACTGAAATGGCTTTTTATAGGATATTCTTGCCTCTGTCCTAAAGAAATACTGCCAGATTGTTCTAGTCCTGTAGTCTGAAAATATGTAAGCTCTGCTAAATGAAAAATTATACACTTCAAATACCAGGGCTGCTGTGAGCTCATCATTTCCAGGCCTCCATTATGGAGATGTAGGGAAAGAGCAGATGAACCAGATTAGTGTCACTGCTTTTCCATAACACCTGGGGATTTTCTTGGCAGGTTTCTTTCCAATAGTTTCCTGTCAACTCCTAGCTCCTCTTTAGCAAGGAAGAGAAGCCTCTTTCTAGCTTTCTATGCTCCTCTCTAGGACTCACCCCTTATCCTGGCACTGCAAAAACACTGCATCATGCCTATTTCTGACCTTGATCAGGCTTATACTGGGTAGGGGCTCATTACTTAAGGTTGATAAATCAGCTGTGGGGAGAGGGACCTCAACTGAATTCCCCATTTCAAACCAAGAGAAATACAGTCTATGTTCAGTTGTAGTTAGAGTGTGTGTGCATATATGTGTGTACATATAAAAATAAAGCAGTCTAAAGTGTGATTATTCCCTTGCTGCAAGTGCATAAGTATTCTAGATGCTGCTTGTCCTAGAAATTGTTTCTGTGGGTGTAGTTTTGGCAGCTTATTTCAATTTGATCACTTTTTTGTTGTTTGTGGGGAGACGAAATGATGTCTGTATCTGCAGATATGAATAATTTGTGATTTTTCTATTGGCATTTTCAATGATATCAGAGTCTGCATTTGAAGACTTCTCCCTCAGCCTTTGGCTGTCCCATCACAACTACTACTTACTGAAGCTACACAATGCTGAAGGGCTCAGCATCTGTGCTTCCATGAGCCCTTTGCAAGATACAGCAAGTTACACGCACCTATGAGGAGGCACCGCATATGTCCTCTCCGAATCCCATCTGCACACCTTTATATTGTTCATGTACTAGGAATTTTATGTTACTATAGTGTACCTGAAGCCTCTTTGCTTCCCAAAATGGTGGTTGCTCTTTCCATTTGCTCTTCTGCTGGCTGGCTCCAGAGATGTGGACAGAAACAAAACATTTTTCTCACTTCAGCAATATGTTATTGGTGAGACCTTGCATGAATCCTCCAAACAGAAAACCTGCTTCCCCTACCTCATCCCACCTGTTGCATTTTGAATATATTGTTAAATGATAATTACAAATAAGGGGTGAAACCCTGTTCAGTGGTAGTAGAGAGCATGGGGCTTTTTATCTGCTAACTAGTGGGTTTTGCAAACAGAAACTCTTCTTACTGAGGTCCCTAATTTCCCTTCATCTCTTTTTGGCTAAATAGTTAAGAGGTCAAAGCTGAGAGATGTGTAAATCCGGCTTTCCTGCTTTGTGATAGGACACTGTATAATCAAATTGCAGGTGTTTAGGTATGAAAAGGCAGAATAAATAAGTTAGAGTACATGCCCACATAGTCTCAGCTCTGGGTCCTGGCACTTCCCTGGTAGACTTGCAACATGTATATCTCGATAGGTTTTTAACTCTGCAGAACTGATCTTTCCTCTGAAGTCCTTTACCCTGTCACAAGAAGGAACACCATGTCTGCTTAATTCTGCAATTCTTGTTGTACGTTGCATCTCCATCCCTCCCCTGTTTCTTGCCACAACATGCGATGCTTTGCTATTTGTCATTAATCCTAGATATGTCCACTGCTGCCTGACTGCTGACAGTCCCATTGTTATGACAGATGTAGTCTGTGTAACACAGTACCGAAATAAGCAGTTTCTCTTTCTCTGATAATACTTAAATTTGCTTCTAACTGTACAAAGAGGGTCTCTCCTTCCACCCTATGAGGTCACTGTTCCTCTATTTCTTCACAGCACTGTTAAACTGCTTCATGTAATCTCCCTGCTGCTCTGCACCTACATCCTTCCCCTTAAATGCAGCTGACCCATTTGCAGATAATTACTTTAGGCTATTACCAGCTTTAAGGGTTGGCTGGCAAAGGGCTGCACTGGGCTGCTGTGTGTATCTCTGCCTTGTGTCTTCACACTTGCAGTTTGAGTTCCTCTGCATGCATCTGTTCTGCAAGGCAGAATGTAAAGTTTCCTAATGATGGTCATTTTCTCCCTCTTTGAAACAGCAATATTTGGCAGTAAGAAAATTTTACTAAGAAGTACAGAGCAGTTTCATATAGTTTAGCAAATAATTTGTAACCCATTGCCTTAATAGCTGAATTGGATGGGGTAACAGACAAAAATAACATTTTCAAGCTGTTGAGGGGGAAGATTTCATGAATGAGACTTATAAGAACAAATCTTGCACAATCACATTAGTGAGGGAGTTATTCCTCACCTTGCAAGCATTGTAAATGCTTTGTTTAAGCTACATTTGGCTCTATATTTTAGACAAATTAGCCTAAAATGGAATAAAGGCAAGATGCAAAGTCAACCTGGCAACTATGTATAGCAGCTCCTGGCATACAACTGGTGGGTTGCAATAATAGTATATAGGTATAGTATTGCAGATATAATGCATCCATAGCAATCTTGGTAACCCATGCTTTGGAAAGCAGAGAGAGGGACACGAATCCTACTGAAATTATAAAAGCAAAAGAACTTCCCCTGTCTGCAAGAAATTTTCTGTTACTGTCCATTAACATGAGTACACTTATCAATAAATACATGTGCACTAAAAATAACAAAACTCATCAGTCTTCCTCAGTATTTCTAATAGGAATAGATGCTGTGTAAAAGACACTTAAAAGGGGAGATTAACGTTTATTGCCCACCCAGAGAAAGTTGTTGTAAATATTCAGTCATAAAAAGTGTAAATAGCAGGTCCCCTTATTCCTGCGCTCTTTGAGCTGTCTGGTTCCCTCTAAAAACAAAGTTGTACGATTACTTTTGTATCCTGTTCCCTTTGTTTGTCAAAATACCATTATAAGTAATATAACATAACAAGTGTGAGAGAAAGCATTTTTTGCTCCAGGAAGCAAAGACAAAATATAAGTTTGATATAGTATATGTTCATAGTAAAAATCATCAGCTAGGGACATTGGGGTAAATGGGATTTGAGAGGGCTTTTTAGTGCATAAGTCACTGACTCAAATTTCCAGACTGTTTTGCTCCTTTGAATGCCAGGAGTTGGAAGTGGAGGAGACCCAAGAGATGCCTGAAGTACTGTGGGTGGCTCTTATTTTTGCTTCTGTTTTCAGACAGCTAATATTTGTTCATTTCCTAAACAGGTGCTTTTCTCTCCTTGGACTGAATCCAAACTATTTCTTATTTTGAGTCAGCTTTGATAATGTTCCATTGTCTAAAAAGTAAGCTTAAGCCACCACATGTCTTTAAACTGTATTATTGCATAGGTTTAGCACTGTCACACTGCTTACAGTAAAATGCTCAAACTTAAATTAAAAACAAAATATCCATGCAGTTTATCAAAAGTAGAGCATGAACTAAATAATAAAAGTCCTAGAAGCAGGACAATGTGGGCTCTCCAACACATGAAGCAGAAAAACCCAGAAGAGTTAAATTGGGCATGCAAAATGGCATAAAACCAATACCGAATTCACTTTTGTGGCCCTCAAGTAACAGGTTTCAGTGCGGGAGTGTTGCTGTGCTATGAGTGTGTGCACATGAATTAAGATGATGCCTGTCCCAAAGTGTGTCACTCATAAACACTAACTTTTCAGGATGGTGGACTGGATTAAAACATGTGAAGGCAATGGTACATGAAGTGTGTCAGTGCCACTGAAACAGTAGATCAGGAGAAAATCTTTTCAGCTGTTCTGGGCAGCTTTAATTCCCTATAGGAAAGAATCATACAGCTCTCTGAAGCAAACCTCTCCAGGTGTCCCTCTTGTGATTTGCTGTAACTTGTTGGGTGCTGCTGTCATCTGTAGGCTGTGCTGGCTCAGACTGTAAGCAACTGTACTGCCTGTCCAAGTTGTGACAGGCTATGTTGGCCCTGACAAGGAGCTGGACCTGGATGGTGTAAGAAGATCCGTGCAGTCTTTCTTGGGCACTGAAGTTTTCCTTTTGCAGCTAGTGCAAGGCATAGAAGTAGATAAATGCATGCAAAGGACAACTTTATCAGCCCTCACACAATTGAACAGGAAGACAGAAATAACCTTCAAATCCCAGAACATGATGGGAATAATGTTTACTATTTTAGAAATAGTCTTATT
Source organism: Nymphicus hollandicus (assembly GCA_009823435.2). NCBI lineage: Eukaryota > Metazoa > Chordata > Aves > Psittaciformes > Cacatuidae > Nymphicus > Nymphicus hollandicus. The sequence continues at coordinate 58,530 of WTXV02013405.1, read as the reverse complement.
AGTTCTTACAGACTCAGGCACTGTGTAATCATCCTATGTGATAGAGAAAGCTGGTGCCTTCATCTGGATTTATTAACATGAACTACTTATGGGAGAGTCCAAAAACCTGTCTGAATGTTTAAATGCTCAAGCATATAACTGAGGACAGACACCTAACAATTCGGTCTACTATAATCAGCCTTGCACATCATAAAACAGAGTTCTTTCTTTTAAAATGGTTGTTAAGTCTAGATCAAAGGTAGAGGATTATGCAGGATGTCCAGTTTAAGAAAGTGCCATTCAAGAGGTTAATGTAAAACTGCAAAGAGTAACACTTTATGCTCAGTCTTATCTACTATCTTTCTATTATGTGGAAGCAATTGAGTGTTTAGAGCCAGGCATGCCAAACATCATTGAGCTCAGATGAAGAAAGAATAAAGAAACCCTTAAACTGTGGGTTTTGTTATTTTAAAGTGACTACCTAGCAGTAGTATCCTGTTAATCAGTGTTTCTGATGGCTGGATGTTCACATGCTTGCAGTCTTTTGCATCATTTTAAACAGTAAGGTGCTACATACACCTGTCAGCTCTGTGAATCTGACCCAGGTATGAAAAAGCTTATACTTGGACTTATTTATATACTAAGTATATACCACTTGGTCAATAGTGAAAGTGATGATTGGGTTTGAACAAAGGCTAGCTGCTCTGTATCCACTTCAAATCCTTGCCTGTTCCATGCTCTGTGTGGTTCCCAAGACCACAGGATTAAAAGGTGCATAAATGTGGTATGACTTCATGTGCTTTTTATCCACACTTATGGAAATTTTTGCAAGTCAGAGCTAACCAGCTTGAATTTTAAGTTTCTTGGGGAGTTTGAAAGAGCAGTAAATAGAACTGCTTTCCTGTTCCTGGCGTAATTTTGACTGCACGGTTGAGATTTGGAGATGATGGAATGTAGCTTTGCCCTTTAAACAAAGTCTCTCTTCAGAGTAAAAGTACATTAGCAGGAATTCCTCCTCTTCAGTCCTTTGATTCTCTGTAGCTATCTGTACTACTTCAAGATTTATGGTGCCTTCTGTAATGAGAGCAATCTTATATAATATATGCAGCCATTGTACTTTCTAGACTAGAGACTAATCCAGTTCTTAGTCCTTTGAAAAATGCCTTCATGTCTGCCTGCCTCTTTCAGATCTTGGGCTTTCAAAGTGTGAAGACCTATATTTTTAATAGACTTTGGCTGTATTCTTTCCTGATGAAGATCTGGTAAGATTAAAAAGAGGATTGTAAACCAGATCCAGTCAGAAGACCTGGTGGTCTGAGTGTATAAATATGTATACGCACACAATTTTTAAATGATGGTGTGGAAACTATGTCAGGTAATCTATTGACAGAGTAATAAGTGTAAGGCCTGCATGAATAACAGCTTTTAAGTTCGGTATTATGGCTGATTTGTGCTATCCCTTGTGATGAGTCATTATTATAAAGGCTAATCGTTACAAGCTACACTAGTGTCTCAGGCAACTTAGCATAATTACTCTGTTTTCTTCAAGAAAACATAAAGCCTGCCTTTGTCTGGCAATTGCTGAGTAATTGCTGAACAGTTATGTGTTTATATGATATGAAATAGAAATGATACCATAATATTTTTCTCTCTTCTTCTGACTGCCATCCCCAGTGATCAGTTTCTGTTTTGTGTTTTTTTTTTTTTTTCTTTTCTGGTTCATGTGTAGAATGGGGCTCCTTTTACTGGTGTTTTATTGGTACAATACATTGTGCTGATGCTGCTGAGTTGGCTGCCTCACAGAGTTCAGCAATTAAGACCAAGACTTGAAAGATTAAGTACTCTCCCCTGGGATTTGGTGACTACCAGCTAGCAGTGCACTGGATTCAGATTTCATTGAGGCTTGTGCCATGAAATTAGTGTTCTTCTTTTTGCACTGTGCCCACAATAATTGAAACTTCCACTGCTTCTGAGAGATATTTGATACTTAGGTGTCTCTCCTCACTGATGCAGTCATTGGCTGTGTATGTGTTTTCTGTTGGTGTCTTTTTTAGATGGAGAAGGGAAATGGATTGTTCTTGTGTTATGAGTGGGCATAGAGAGATTAATCCTATTTTTATAGGAAGTTTGGAAGTAAATGAGGCTTCCTAGAGGTTGGTATTGTCTCAAATATATTTTGGTTTTTGTTGCTCTTTAATCTCAGGAATGTTTTCTCTCACATAGTGGATTCCTATTGTCTTGCATAGCTCAGGTTATGAACCTATATGAGAGTACAACATTGCTACAAGGTAGCAAGATATGCAGTTAATGTGTAAGAGTATTTGTCGGTTGTCATGCAGACCAGCACGTGTGTCTAAGGATGGGTTATGAGGAGAAGGAATGGAGCATGGAAAGGCCTGCACAGGAGTTTCAGTTGAAGCCACGATATCTGGTCAGGGACAAATGCCCCTGAAGACATGACTGAAACATCTTTCCCTGAGAGAGTGTATTCCCTAGGTTCCATGGGATTTTGCTTCAGTTAACCTCTAATTTGGGAATGCCATATGGCATGCTGCCTTAAAAGCTGACGATTCCTCTGTGTGCAGCAGATTTTGAAGAATGATTTTCACTAAGTGAGCAAGAGATGGAACACTTTGTATTCCTGAGACATTCAGCACTTTTAAAGAAACATATTGGGGCAGACAATAAACATTGCTCAAACACTGCTTTAGTGCTTTTTGCAGTACCTTAATACCACCATCTGGTGAACTGAAATCACGTTACAGTTTATTTGTACATTCTTTTCTGTAAGATAACGTGCTTGTCTAACAAGGTGCCATGTTTTGACCAGGGGAGCTGAACCTTCTAGAATAAGATTGTGGTGTAACTGCTGAAATCATGTGACTTACCTTGCTTTGTTTCCTGATCCTAGGTGGGTGAGATACAAGGACAACAGGAATGCTTTTCTTGTAGGTAGGATTTTGGTGCCCTGTTCAGCCCGTTTCATGCTACTGGGCTATTGGAAGCAAAAAATGCAGCTCCAATTTAATCTTAAAAAACCCTATTGCTGAATGACTTGAAACAGGTTTGACTCATGCAGGTTTTGGGGTTCTGACAGATTACTGCTATGCATCCTGAGACTGACTGTTTATCTAATCTGAATCTCCAAACCTTCTGAAATTGACCTTGCTAATCTGTGCTATTCCTCTTGAGTCTCGTATTTTTAAGGGCATGCTAAATACTCCACATTGATTAATGTCATAATAATGTAAACTTACTCAATGAACATTCATTGTGCTCTGTTCTAATTCCTTCATGTGGTGCCAAAAATGCCTTTTTTAAGTGTTTCTTCATCAGTTATTGATGAATAGGGTTCTTAAGCTGTGAAACAGCTCTCCCAGACTGTCCTGGTTCTGTTCCAGCTTAAACATATTTTAGGTTTGGAATAAAATATGATTATCTAACATCTTTAAAAAGAAATTGGACCTGACCTGGGCCTGGCATTAGTTGCTGTTGCTCCTATCTCTTTGAATTGCATCCAATTCAAAACCAAGCAACTGCAGAGGACATTAGTAAATGCAGGCAAATCTATCCCAACAATTAAATGGTACGCTCAGTTTTTCCTAATTATAATATTTTGAAATCCCATAGTATAAACTCTCAGACTAGTGATTAATTGTTCATAATTAGTAAATAGCCCAGTGGAAAAAGAAGGTTTCTTTTGCACTACAGAATAAAAGGGAGGAAACCAGTCTTCTTGATTCTTATCCTGTGGGGAAGAGTGTCATTATTATGAATCAATTTAGATAATTTATTATTAACAAAGGCAAGTTTAAGAACAAGGACAAATGTTGACAGCCCCAGCCTGCATGTTCACACTTCATAATAGTGTTATTCCTTTGATAATTCCTTCTGTGAAGAGTAGTGACCATGTTCTTGTAGCAAGAAATCCTTTGCAGCTAAAAAACGTACCCCCATGTGCTGTGACTGGGAGTAGAAGGTAAGATCAGTCTTAAACATCAGCTTTCTAAAAGGTACTTATTCTCCCATCTACCATGGGGGAAAAAAAGAGTAGAATACAGGAAAGGAAGATTACTTTTCTACTGTTGGCTCAATGATCTCCTTTCAGTGTTTGTAAAGCATAACTTGACAAATTCAAATTATAAGGAAATTAATTTTTCTGTTAGGTGTTGAGACACACATAAAAAGTTTACTGAAAAGACATTTAGGTTTGACCAGTAAGGCTGACTTCTTAAATCTGCTTGTTCGCTATTTGCTCAAAATCAATGATAAATAAACAATCCCATTAGTTTAAATATATTGGAACAGTTGGGTCTTATGGACATCTTATTCCATGGACTTGTAAAGGAGATAGACCTCCTGATAGGAGGAGCCCTATAGGAAGGGTGGTTTTTAAGTTTAAGCCATGGTACAATGGTAACATATATTAGCGCGATCCATGTTTAGATATTCATTCCCTCTTTAAACATCTTTCTTTCTTTACTTTTCAAATTAATTTTCTCTGAAACTTATTTTCAGATTTTTCTCATTGGTTAAACAGGAGTTGTAACTGTCAGGCTAACCACACTTTGTATTTTTACTTTGTGTTTTATTTATGCACCTTTTCATGTTTTACTCCTTCCTAAATTATCTATATGCTTCCAAGTGTGTGTATGTTGTCTAATTGTTTCATTAAGTGGTCTAGGCATTATACATTATGTTGTTTTTCATGGTTCGGTTTCATCTCGCTCTTTGCAAGTGGGACTTGCTCAACTGTCTGTTTTCTTCCCAGTAAAAGGTGCTAAACTAAAAGATGGTTATGGATGCCCTCAGCCTGGGGATGACACATTCTGTTATTTGCTATTTGGTAATATTGAGCCGCACTTGTGTGCACTAAATGTAGGCTGAAGTGAAATTACATGACTACAGAGAAATACTTTACACTGCCCTGTAACTTAATTCCTCCATGCCCAGCAAATGCATTTAATGGATTGTCACTGTGTCAATGGGAAGCCGGATCCCACCATGTTGGAGAATTTGGAGAAGTCACTCTTGTTTGCTCAGCATTGAGAGGAAGCTGGGAGAGACTTCACGTAGCTATAAAATCCTGAGGAAGGACCTGAGATTTAAAGTCACAGATGTGGTTACTAGAGGAAAAGGGAGCAAAAGTATGTGGCTCAGTGTAGCTTGATCACAAGTGTTAAAGAATCGGTGTTTGCTTAATCTTTCTTACAAGGTTGAAGCGAAAGCCAGAAGTGGTGGAAGTGATTTCAGTGTCAGGTGGTACTTTCCCATGACAGATGTAAATGTTTCTGTGGAAATAAAAGGGTCATCTCAGGCCTAAGAGTACCTACATATGGTATAATATGTCCTCTGCTAAGTCATTTCTACCCAAATACCTGAGACAGACAAACCTGAAAGAGCAGCTTTGCTTGGCAGTATGTTTAGGAGGTGGGCTAACATCTAGAAAAAAGGGGACCAGCCCTTTTTTCTGTCCACTGCCCATCAGGAGTGAGCAGTGAGGAGCTGCGCTCAGCCTCTGCTTCCAGAGAATGAGGTAGATGCTGGCGGTTGATCTGCTAAATGTATATGCTAGCTATTGTCTGGCTCCAGAGGAGCACAAGGGAGCTTTGTCTGGTGGCTAGCTAACTACCCAAGTTTAGGACTTCCTCTGGTTTGCACGCAGATAGTGTAGTAAGCAGTGTAGCTTGCTCTATGCTTTGCAATTTCTCTTCTCCCACAAGATGAACTGTGCATTGCCCATTCCCTCACCTTGCAGAGAGCTTCATATGGAACAAATACTTCTTCCCCACATTTTTTCCTTTCCCTTGTTTGTCTTTACTTGAGGCAGGCACTGCACTGCCATTCTGTTCATGCCCCTGCTGTGGCTTGTCCTGTGAATCATCCAAACCTGCTACTGACATCTGCTCTTGTATAATGGAAACAAGGATAATGGGGTAAGAACCTGACCTTGCAGAAAGTGAAACTCTTACTCCTGCCTCCAGTGGGACCAAGACTTAAGCCAAGATTTCTTTTCCACTTTCCCTGTGTATTTTATTTAGCATGGTTGTTAAGATAGAGACCTGTATTTTCCTTCCCCGCATAACAGTAATAAATGCGTAAAGGCAGGTAAAAATGTTAAAGTAGGAAAGACCCTGGGGCTTGCATAAGCATAATAAGCATGGCAGTGGCATAAGGAAACTTTGACAGAGGAAAAGTGCATAAGGTAGTTCAGGCTGCTATCTGCCTTCCAGTAGTTATCAAGTTTGAAGTAATTGGGCAGTGACAGTGGGATTTATTCAGTGCATGCTTTTTTGGTGAGTGGTACCCTTAGGTTTGAACCATAGTTTTACAGACAGAATTAGGTAAGTGAACTAATAAGTAGAAAATGACAGCTATTAAAACAAGGATTCCCCCCTCCCTTTTAAGTAAAAAATGGTTACATGGCACTTATAAGCACTGAATGCACACAGGTGGGGAAAATATCTATCAGTAAAATGCAGGGATTTTATGAAATATTATTTTTAAGGCACTTTATGTATTAGAGTGAATATATCTAACTGATATTGCTCCATATAATTCTTTCAGATTTGAACAGCTGGTTTCAACCTTTAAAGGTTTTATATAGTGAATTTATGGGATACCAGAGGCATCTGTAGACTCATTTACTCTGCACAGTAAAAATATAAGCCTTGAACTTCCTTCATGGTTTAATGTTTTTAATAATAAAAGAAAAGAAGCCTATTACAGGATCATTTAATATGCCACATTTACTTTTTAATGGAAGGTAAAGAAAAGCATTGCACAAGGGTTGCATGTTTTACAGATTTAGTCTACTTATGCAATCCTTGTGTGGACTGATGGTACTCATTCTTCTCATAGCTATGTATTGCAGTTACTGGTAAATGTAATGATCAGTACTCTTAGGCTTTGAGTGTTCAAACATAAATGCGAAATCATGCATTCAATCCATTTCAGTTATATTTTTATATTGTTAATGATAATGATTTCAGGTTCCTTCTGTGTAATAAAATAATATTACACTGTTTTCAAAAAGCAAAACGAATGCTATAAAGGTCAGTGTTAAAGCTATTTTTTTAAAACTCCTGAGAAAGCTTGCTGAAAACAAGTCAATAGAACAATTCTGCATTTAATTGCTAATTTATTTTGTTTTATTAAATGCTTAGTTTTGTTTTTCCTAATTCACTTACATGGTAATGGGTACTGAAGTAATGATCAGTGACTTAAATTCAAAAATAGCTTCATTGTATGGAACCTTGAAAGCTAAAGAGATCCTGTTATCTGGATGTACAGGGTATGAAAATACATAACTTTTATTCCACAAGAAGCAGTAATTGTTGTGTTGGCAAGCTGGTGTTTGACTTAACATTATACCAGATTATTTCTTTCCAGTCTGCTGGTCTCAGCACTTATGAAAACCGACTTTTGGACTGGAAACATGGGCCTGAATTTTATTTTAAAGATTTTTTGTTTGTTTGTTAATTTTTTTCTTTCCTTAAAGTACCTGTGGGTGTAAAACTTACAATACTAGAATCTAGACCATTTGACTTGAGATACTGTGGGGGAAGACCTCATAGCAGCTTTCCAGTAGCCCTCCTTAAAAGGGGTTTATAAGAAAGCTGGAGAGGGATTTCTTAGAAGAGCACATAGGAAAAGGGACAATGGCTTTAAGTTGCAAGAAGGTAGATTTAGATCAGATATTAGGAAGAAGTGGTGAGGCACTGGAACATGTTGCCCAAAGCAGTTGTGGATGCCCCGTTCCTGGAAGTGTTCAAGTATGGGTTGGATGAGGCTTTGAGCAACCTGGTCCAGTGAAAAGTTTCCCAGCCTGTGGCAGGGATTTAGAACTGGATGAGCTTTAAGGTCCCTTCCAACCCAAACCATTCTGTGATTCTGTGACAATTCCTGTCATTTAGAAAACAAAATGCTTATTTGAGCATGGATCTCCTGGGCACAGCCAAGCTCTATGCACTGTTAACAACAGGATATGAAGTGCCTTCTAGTTAAGGTCTAAGGGACCCTGACTCTTATGGTCTGGTAGGGGGAGAGAGTAGGATGAGAAGGCAGTAGTGAATAGCAGGATGTGTGTTCAAAAAGCAATAGGAGTGAAACACTATGGTGTTTCATCTGTGCTAAAGCCTTTCAGCAATAATAAAGTCTTCCAAGCACTGGAAAGCATAGATTTGCAGTGTTTTTACTGAATACATGAATCTCCACAAGCAGGTTAGATGAACCAGATGTGTGTGCCTGTGAGAACTTGATGGTATGCCTTGTGTATACTTGCTTCCCTGTACTTTAGGGGGTCTTGCTGGTGTAACAGAATATCTAGCAATAAAAAGAACAAAGTGCTCTGAAGTAGCCTGGACAACTGATTAGCCTGCTAAGGCACTTAATTTGAGTGTAAAATTTTCAATCATAGACAGATTTCCTCCTGAACTCCTGACAGTGAGGCTTTACATCAGCAGCCTACAATCTATTTGCTCAGAAAACGTCAAACTGGGAATCTACTTCTGAAAACTGACAAAGTCATCTGAAGTGTCATTTTACAGCTGTTAAAGCTATTTACCTGAGCTGATAAAGGAGATAATGCGCTGCATGGAAGTCAAAGCACAGATTTCACTTCTGTCAGTCCTAGTGGGTTTGTTTTCCCCAAGGTTAGAGCTCATTTGCCTAGCCTGAAGCATTTGCATCCAAGGCTTCACCCTATGTACCAAAACTTTAGCTTTCTTTGAGGAAAAGGATATTATCTAACACAGCATTGAAATACTTCATCACACAGAAAGCCATCAGGGATGGCTGAACACATTAACGGTGTGGATTGACAATCTGCAGAAACTCCCAGATGTGCATGATGAAGAACTAGCCACTTGGATGGTTGAATTCAGAGGTGAACTGCTCATCACTGTATTTAAACAAGGAAAAAAGAAAAAATTCTGGTTTCCTTCCAGGTTTGTAGCTTATCCAGGGGTGCACTGTAGGCTGCTGGTAGATGTGTTTCTGTATGAGTGGCTGTGGGTGGAAGTGACCCAATA
>WTXV02013405.1:0-49419 GCA_009823435.2 Nymphicus hollandicus | reverse complement strand
GCTTATCCAGGGGTGCACTGTAGGCTGCTGGTAGATGTGTTTCTGTATGAGTGGCTGTGGGTGGAAGTGACCCAATATGTCTTAATATCCGTGTCTTCTCTTCAGCAAACCCCAATGTTCTTATTTTGATAATTCAAAGGTATTGAGAAGAAAATGCCTGATTATGACAGGAATGAGCTGGAGATGGTCCAAATTTCCTTAAGTATTTGGGTCTACATCTTTTAAAGATGAGGATTATAACAGTGAGACATCAAAATGCATTTCAGGGGAAATCAACCAACCCTAAATATCAACAAAAAACCCCCCACAAAACCAAAAACCAACCAAACCCCAAAACAAAAAACCCAACAACAAAAAAACCAAACACAAACAAGCCCAAAACAAATTACTACAATGCAAAAGATGAAAATCTGAGGTAAGCCACTGAAGTGGGTTAAGGGAGAATCAAAATATGATGGAAGCAGTTTAAAAACTATCATGTCTTGGTGTTTGTAAGCACTCACTTCCCTGAAGATTCATTTCTCTATTGCTTTGTTGCTCTCTTATAACTAAAATATAAAAGTGTGCTATTGATATAATGCAAATATATAATGCTGATATCATGCTGATCAGACTTGAATAAGTAGTGGAGAAATTCTATTATTGCTTGCACTATTGCTGGATGTTATGTGAAGACTGAAGAGTTTGTGTGGCAAAGCTAGATTGCTGTTAACAAAATACCATGTAAGGCTTTAGTTCCTGGCACCTGCAAAGTGGCCTGCTTATTTCTTACTTTTAAAGATTCTGAGCTGTTTATTTTAATAGTGTTGACTATACTTTTTTTTTGCCTTGCAAACCTTGTGAGCTAAAGGAAAGTAAGTGGAAAGTTCTGGTTTTTGAACTGTCATCATGTCTTAGGTTTTTGTTTTGTTTTAACCTACACCTTCAAAGGAAGGAAATACCAGAAGCCTTGCAATATAATATGCATAGCTGACCTTTGGAGTTCCGGAATGCATTAGGCTGGAGGAAAGTACTTCACGGCACAAAAGCGGAAGGTTAGAACAAGGTTTAGTAATTCCAGCACTTTGAGTCACTGGAAATAATAAATACTGTAGAGATAATTGTGCAGTGCTTCAAGAAAAGACAGAAAAAAGTGAAAATATGTCCTGAACCATTACAATATTAGAGCAATGTTTTCATCATCACTTTAACTTTTTCTATTTGTATTGAACTGTGAAGGTGAGCATTGCAGAAGTAAATGGTAACTGTGACAAAATACTTAATAAGAGAAGGAAATTAATACCAAATGGTATTGTCCAAAGGTGTTAAATGGGAATCAAACATAGCTATAGCATTCACTTACCAGCATGAATGTCTAATTTTTTTCTGAATAAAATCCTGATTTTACTCTTTTTTTTTTTTTTTTTTTTAACTGAGGTTTGTGGCAATACTCCTATTGATGGTAGTTTCATTACTATGTTAAAATAGTAGTGCCTCATGATCCAGCAAGTGGGGCCTGTTGTGCTGGTAATAGAGAAATGTGGAATAAGAGACAGTTGCTGCCCTCAGAGAACTTGCTGTGTAAACAGAGTATGAAATAGATGGTGCACTAAAGAGATTTCATGTAAATAGCAAATCCTTCTATAGTGAGGAATGTGGGGCTCCAGGATTCCAGAAAGTAGAGGGAGAGAGATAGCAAGAGCATCCAAACCTTCACTGCAAAACTTTGAAGTAAAGAATCAGCAGCAGGTTGGGTCATCATCTGGTCCAGGTCAGTTCAGGAAGGTGTCTGCATCCCTCCCTCACATGGCAAACCAAATGGGAATGCTGATGGTGGAATCTGAAACTTGTTTGGCCAAGACCATGGGGCACATCCAGTGAGTCAGTGATAAATTTTCGCTGTAATTGTGTATGTGCTAAGATGAGTGCAGGAGCTGCTTTTCTCTGAGAAGAAATGCTCACTGTGCTTCCACACACAGCTGCTTGCAGTGAAAAGGGGAGCATTGAGCTCCCGGCAACAAGAGCATACCTGGAGCTACCTGGGCTTTTGGCCCCTTAACTGAAGGAGAAATGTCTTTCATGTCACAGTTTTCTCCAGCATTTTTTTTTTTCAGCTGTTCGCTTTCAGTAGATGTTGACAATCAGAAGTTTTCCCACAATGGGTTTTAGCACTGCGTACTGCATTGGAGGTTTAGAAAAGATCTTTCAATGTTGGATGGGATTGACTGGGGTTCCGTGGGCTTTCTGCCTGCCTTGCAGCTGGAGCACAGAGGGTCAAGACTCAGGCACTTCCTCAGAGTATAATAAAACAACACTTGTTGTGACTTGTGATTGTTAAGCCGAGGAGAGAAGTGGTAAATGTGCTTCCCACTGTAAATGAGATTTGAGACTTCCTCTGTTTGATTCTTAGCCAGAAGGGGACAAATGTCTGTCTAACAGAAGCAGTCAAACCAAGATGTTCAGTTCAGTTTGGTTTCCCCCCACTTTTGCAGACTGCAAGGCCACCCAGCGGGAAGTTTGCACTCTATACCTGAACTATGTTAGACTCCTGATCACTTAAATTTCAAGAAGATAGATACTGCTGTTCAATACCTTTTCTTAAATAAGGTTCAAGCCTACTGCTTAAAACCTTTTCCAGCATCTGTTTGCCATTCATTTATGTGACCTAAGCAAGTGTTTTATTTCAGAATTATGCTTGCTGGTTTGTGGTGGCTTTTGATGCAACAAGTTAGGTATTTGTTAGTCATGAAGTGGTTTTATTTCTGTGATTTTTATAACTTTAAATTTTAGTAACCTGTTGTACCCAGAGCAGGAAACAGTTTGTTATGCTGAAGGGGAAAGACATATTCTTAGGAAGTCTTTACTCTTTGCACTTGTGCTGTATAGTTTCACTCTTATCTAAAAACAAACTTGCTTAGGCTGAAAATATATAGCTGTTAGTTACAAAAAGTTATTATATGGTATTAAGATGTCAGTCACTGCTAAGCTGTTTTTTTTTTTAATAGCATTTTGTCCTATTTGTAAATCATGCTTTTCTGTGCATCTTACTTATGGCTCACAGCCCCTAAAGTTTTTCAGGCACTCCTAGATGCTGATGTGAACAACACTCAATGGAATAACTTCCATAGTTCATGATGCTCACAGGTGCATTAATACTGCACTGAAGTGAGAGCTTGTGGCATGTTGGTAACACTCAGGCTAGTGAGCCATGAAACAGTCCCTGTGTACCCCTGAAAGATTCTGTAGTGCTAGGGGTGGCACACTTTGAGTAAAACTAAAATTTGAGCATTTGTGCTACCTTTTCTTTACAGTGGCTCTGTGCAGCTTAGCACTTAAACTGTCTGAAAAGTCACTCCAAACCTCCTTGTTACTGTCGCTCAGGTGCTCTTTGACATGCAGTGCCCTTTCCTTGCTTTCCTGCAACCAAGATAGCATCTCCAGAGTGCCTTTTCCTCAGCAAATGTGCTGATTCTTGGAATTTGAAGGCACGTGGTGAGGTTGGCTGCAGCATCAGATGTTGACCTTAAATGGTGTGAGCCATCTTTTCACTGGCAGAGGTGGAAGTGTGGGCTTCTGTGCCACAGCAGGGCCATGGGAAGCCCCCACCTGTGCAAACCTGAGGATGCTGTGCAAGTACTTATAGACCTGCAGCAAAAAACTTGCTCTAAATGCTCAGTCCAGAGCTTCAGCTCTTGCACTCTGTCTTGATGTGGCCACGTATATATCTTCAAGTTTATCTTAATGGTTCTGCACTGATTTCTAGGTCCAGATGGATGGGTGGCAGTTTCATTCATATGTCCTGTATTCAAAGCATGAGCTGTGGCAGGTAGTTAACCACTTACATGAAATCTTTTTGTTTCTCTGGGGCCAATGTCAATAACTGCATGGTTGGTGCTGAAATTTCTTCTTACTTCTAATTAGCAGTTGCCTGCAGCATGTAATGTAATGTTAAATGTTTTTTTTTTCTGAGCCCCTTTGAAGGCATGATGAAGCATGGAATGCTGGTTTTTAACAGCTGGAGCACCTCTTTCAATTTCTTTTGGGCTTTGGTCACTTTTAGACAAAAATGAAAGTGTGGCTCAAAGTGCCAAACACTATTAACATCACTTTTCTGGGGAGTGGAAGGGGACAGTGACAGATAATATAATAAAAATGTGCTGATTTTGGTGAAGCAAATAGAGCGTTTTTAGACTGGATCTCAGAGGTAAAGCTCACTTAAAAGAGCTGTTTCAGAGCCTTAAAATCCATTAAAATTCTCTAGTGAAAAATATTTATTATCTTCAGTTTGGCACAGGTGGAATGAATTGTATTTACTCCCTGTGCAATGCAATCCTCTTTGCTTGTTATTTTCCACATGGGATGTCTGCCAACTCTTAATTCTGAGGTGAAAATGATATCTTAATGATTAAGCCAGAAAACATACTCCTGAAAAATGAGTTCAATCTTTTTTCCATTATGCTGGTTTTATGCTTAGTATATATTTAAAAAATGCAGAGAAGTCAGACTAGCATTGGACCTCGTACTACTCTGTCAGTGTTTGACCGTAACAGGTGAACCAGAAGCCTGAAAGACAGTGACTTAGCAGCCAGTACCTCTAGCTGGATTAGGGTAGCTGAATTTCTTTCATCAGTTTAACAGCACTGTGGGGTTTTTTTAAAAAGTGAAAGTAAAATTCAGTGTTTGGTGGAGTTTGGCTCTTTTTTCTTTTTTTTTTAACCCAGCTATAAAGAATGTAATGTTTTGTGTGCACTAAACACTTTGTGCAATTTTAAGGATCCTAAATAATCGCATGCCACGAAGAAGAGGAATGTGAGTGTGAAATTGCAGGGATTGTATGTCTGGCCTCTCCAGTCTGGCCTCTGGAGCTAAAAGATGATCCTAATCCTGCATGTGGTGAGCAGTTTCTGGCAGAGCTATGACTTGATGGTGAATTTTCTTGGATTGTAATGTTAAGCACAATTTTACATTCATGTTAGCTCAGTTTAGATAAACGTGATATTGCAAAGGATGTCTTACACAGTGAGGTGGGAGGTTGCTGTCATTCAGATGCAGTAGAGTTTCTGTTGTTTCAAAGTGTATTATTTAAAATGCTTGGCAAATACTCACATTTAGTAACAAAATGTTCTCATTTACTAAATGCAGAAGACTTTTGCATTTACAGATGCAGTCTGAGTCTTGCTTTGTCAATTTATGATGTTGCTTCCTGTCTTTACTGAAGATTATTGCTTAGTAAAGCTAGCAGACAGCAACATAGCCCATGCTGTAGTGCATCCATAACAAAGTCCAGCATCTTAATTAACTGAAAACTCTGCTTTCCAGCAATTAAAGCAGAGGGATGAGACTGTGGCTCAGGAGTGATTTTTGAAACCACTGTATGTAGTTTCTGGGACTTAGTTGTGTGTCTAGCCAAAGCTGCTAACTTCAGGCAGGCTCTTGAGTATAGTAGGGCTGACTTAAAAGGTTAGGTGCAGCCTAGGGTGCTTAGATGGAAATTATTTCATTAAAACCTGTTAGATTTCATTTCAAAATAAGGGGAGGGGGGCTGGTGGTGTGTGTGTATAACCTGAATATTCATGTAAACGCTAATGGAGAGTATCTTCTTCCTGAAGATAATTTACTGGCTAAATATAATGGGTTTCTTTGAGTTTCTATTGTCTCTTTTACAGTCTTTGAACTGGAGAACATTAAAATGTTAAGTGCTGCCACATTCCGCTCCTGGTATTTTTTCACTTTAAGTTTTCCCCTCTTGCTGTGGATTATGACCAAGCACTGCTGGCAGCTGCTATGGTGTAATATGGGAGCAAGGAGATTGCAAGCCAAGGTATTTGCATTTCTTTTGTCTCTTCTTGCCCAGTAATGCCAGTCTCCTGCTGTTTTAAGGAGTAGCAAAAATCTGATTATTTTGGGTGAAAGTGTGGAGGGGAGGGATGTGTGAGGCTAGGCAGGGCTGAGGGAAGATGCGTTTTATCCAAAGCTGAGCAGGACACTGTGGTGTTGCTCTGAATTTTGTAACAGTTGTTTTATTTGTCAAGCTCTGTACTCATGAGCACTGAAAGCTATACAAGTGTTGGTAGCAGAAATAAAGCATTTTGTGTAGCTTTAAGGAGATTATTTTTGTCACAAAATACTGCTTACTACAAAACACATTAGTTCTTTTTACTGCATCATTATAATTAGTTCAGTCTGTTAAGCAGTGTTTCATCTAATACTTCCTTCTGCATTTGCTGACAATACAATTACAAAAAAAAACTACAAACCAACTGAAAACAATGCAAATACATTTGTCTGTTTGCTATTTCTCCTACAATGGCACTTTGCCAGAGATTACATGCCTCACTAAATGTCACTAAATATTATGTACTTAGGACTTAATTAAGCCTTTAAGGCATTGGCCCTTTCAGGGAAGAGAGTGGATAAAATTGCTTCCTTGAGAGCTCTGAGCCACTCTGCCTGGGAAAACAGGACTGCTGGCAGCGTGGTGGGAAATCAAAAGGCAAGTCAATCATCTAATCAAGATGATGGAGCATATGTTCTTGCGCACACCTTCTCAGCTCTGCTGATGGTAAGCTATCTCACTGCTACGGGCGTTAAATAAAGCTCTATTAAAGCTGTGGCTGCATCTGTAGCCACAAATGAATGCTCTTTCTGTCCTGTTATCTAAGGCTAACAGTGGGAAGGTAACTTTCAGGGTACAAAGCCTAAGATCCTAAATATTTCTGAATTTTCCTACACTAAAACATAGTATAAATGGTTTAAAAAAAAAAAAAAAGATTCACCTTGTATTTTCTTTTTTCCCAACATTTCCAACATTAACACCGTGTGCCAGGAGGTCCAAAGGGAAGAAAATCTAGACTGGGATCTTGTCCATCTCTAAAGAGACTGTCAGACCCAGGACATACAATTGCTGGCAGCTTCTAATTCTGAACTTCTTAAAGAGTATATTTCGTAGCATATTTATAAAATTCAGAATATATTCAGAGGCAACCCATGGGAACACAGCTAAATCAGGATTATATTGCGCTGTAGATGTATGTAGGATGTAGTGGTTGAATAATTTAATGCTGTCTTTTCTGTCAACACTTTAGTCTATCCATTCTCCTTAGCATTTAATTCACTCTCAAAGGTTCCATTAGAAGTCCTTTCTAAAGTCAAACTATTACAAAATAGTGCAGATGTGAGTCAGGAAGTTCTATCAAGAGTGGAGAATTTCCCCAAGAGCTGTATCTCATGTCAGGTAACTTTCTGTACAGAGTGTTACCTCTTTAGACAGTTGTTTGTTAACAAAAAGAGTATCTTGGCTTCTGATCTGCATAATCCATGTTACAACAGCAGTTGTCTAAAATGGGTAACTTCAGTGTCAAAACTTATTCCAGTGCTTCCTCATGGTTTATAGTCACTGTGCTGGGTAGCAGGCTGAAAACTCAGGAGCCAGCTCGGCTGCCACCTTTTCTCTGCCATTAGTGTCTTCCACCTCTAATGTGAGCTTTCTCCAGCTCACCTTTGTTGCATGTCTTCATTCAAGCTCTACTCTTGGGCTGGAGTTTTGAAGAGATGAAAGTGGCATCTGTCCTCAATGGCACTTGCTTCCCAGCCACCAGTCAATGAGTCATCTGCACTGATTTATGGAAGCCTTTTTTCTGAGGGTTTTGGGGGTTACTTAACTCTGTACATGCGTAAAATATCTTAATATCTGTACATGTATAAAACCAGAGATGATTGCAGCAAATCCTTTCATCTCATCTGCTATGTGTATACTCAGACACATCTGGGCTAAAATGTTATAGCTTAGAAGAAGGTAAGCAACATATGCTCTAGTCTCGAGCACTGTCTTGCAAGCCAAAAATAGCAGACCCTGAGTTCTAATAAGTGAAACACCAAGAGCTGCTCTTCACATGGGCTGTTTGATTTTACCCTTAACTTCAATAGAAAAAATGTCCTAGAACTGTTATATCTTCCTTGCTGTAATATAAATAAAACACAAATCTGTTCTAACTTCCTGTCATCAGTGATTTTTATATAAAGCACAGGGTTTACAGTGGTACATAATTTATTATTGAAATGAAATTTAATTGCACTTAAATATTACTTACTGTATGCCTTTTCCCATTCTACTATAAATGCATCTTAGCATGCTCCCTGCTTGCAGCTGAAATAATGAATGATTTCATAATTTGAGTTATTGTGGGATACTGGAAATGGGTTTTCTGTCAGTACAGAGCCATTTTATGAACTTGTTATGGTGTGGGTATTCATTGCTTCCTCTCTTGCAAAATAAGTCTCAAAAGCAGTATCTAGCATTTAAATGTGTTGGAGGAGCTCATGTTGAAATGAGAACATCACATTTTTTGCTCAAGATTTTTTTTCTGACACCCATTTAATAACGCTTCACTACACACCTTCAAATGTGTGCCTTAAACTTACAGCCTGGTTTTGAGTTGTAATTTCATTGCTATCAGTGCTTTTAAAGCAGATTTTTCTATCTCTATCCTTAAGTATATCAATATAAAATGCTGTGATACTTAATAGGAAAACAATATTTCTGGTATAATGGTCCTCATGAAAAATATTGAAATTGTGCCAGTTCTCAGAGGAAGTGTTCTCCCCTATACTTGTGAAATACAAGATAACACTTGGGCTAAAAGATTTTCAATATTCTAGATAGTAGATTTCTTATGTAGTATTTTCACAGAATGTATTAAATGCTACATTTCATCTTACACTACTAACCCCCTTCTTAAAAAGCTATTAAGGCTCAATGAGAAATACATGAAGGTAACAAATGCCAGAGTTCAAGAGAGTTACAAAACACTGACTTGTTATCCTAGTGCTTGGTGTGATCATTCCTTGCTTTCGATTGTTTTCTTCTCTCCTTGTTTCTGTCTTATTCAATACTTTCTGTGAAAGCTGAGTTTTTTCTTCTCCATCTTTCAGTGTGTGGTCACATGCATTATTAACAACTTGCTAATCCAACCCTACAATAAAAAAGCTCATGTATGCCTAGACTTCTGCATGGCACTGTCATCAATTGTGGCATTATGACAAGTATTAATGAATTCATCCTTAAATTTGATCTATTATGGGAGACTGTGTTTCTGAGAGAAAAATGTGCATGACTTCTATGAAATGTGGATAGTATCTATACCATGAGGCTATGAGGTGTGAGGTTAATACTATAAATTTATCTGACATTGAGGGCTCAGTTTGGAAGTGATCTTATTTTTAAAGTGCTTCATATGTTAGGAAAAGCTTTTTTTTAATTGTAAGGTGAGTGCATGAGTACTTGTCACTTCTGCAGATTATTTTTTAGGTATTGGAGTTATTCAGTGCCTGTAGGTTTAGTTGGTGCACAGAAAATCTGAAGGGCTGTTGAAGACTAGACTGTCAAAGAAAGCTAGTGGTGGTTTGGTGCTAAGGAGTCTGCTCCTAGTGGGTTAATGCAGGGCCTGGATAACAAGCTGGGACAAAATAAACCCTGTTGCAGAGGCAGAGCTGTCAGCTTGGTGCTGTGCCTGGGCGTATGCACCAACCCGGCTTTGGAGCTGTGGCTTGCCTCTGACTGGCATGGAGTGCAGGCAGAAGCAATTGTGTCATTAAGAATGTGGTAATAATTGCCTAAGCAATATAACCCTGCCAGCTGTTGACCTTTTATAAACGTGCTAGACTTGTATGCTTTTGGATAGAGCTTCTGAAATCATAAACTTTTTTAAGAAATTCTATGTGAAAGAATCACTTCTAGGAAGAAGTCAGTATCGAGATTTGTAGTGCAGACCTGTACAATCTGAGCTAATCAAGTAACCCAGTCATGAGAACTGGGTACTGAAAAAAGATTGAAACATGCTTTTTGTTTGTGAGAAGCAAGTAATGAAAGTTGGTGCTGCTGGTTTAATTTACAGTTGTGTAGCAGTACAATCTTCAGTAGGATTTCTGCTTTTGCCACTGGAACGTCCTCATTTACTTACATATGCTCCTGTTCTTTCAGCTTGCACTACCTATTTGTGCCCTTTTTTAAATGGCTTTTTCCCATGTCCTTTGCCAAGACATCTGTATTTTTCCATGGTGCTTTTCATGCTCTCCAGACATATTTCTCTGCAAGCAGTTCTGGATATCATTCCTCACTTACTATTTCTTTGTTTTCTGTGCTTGACTAATGTCCTTCTCTGCCCTTCCTTTTTTCCTGCTCTGCTCCAGTGTCAAGAAAGGAGGGAAAGTATGGTGGCTCTTCTCTCTCAATTACTTCGTACTATTGTAGCAGTGAAGCTGTTCTGACACACACTTTGGGAAGAAAAATAATTGGGCTCAGCAGACAGCAGAAGGCAGTTGCATTCAAAACATAAGTTTAGGATGGGTTAGGAAAGTGAAAAAACATCATCTGAATGGAATGGTTTGAGCAGCTTTAGTTGTAGACATCATTCTTTCACCTAAAGCGATGTTTGTAGCTTGAAATATGTCTGTAGTTAATGATCCTGTTTCTCCTGTGCTTTTGGCCATCTCAAAGATTAGGACTGCATTGCTTTAGGGATGAGAACACACAAAGTCATGATTTCATACCAAGGCTTTTCTACCAACAAACAAAAAAAAGCAAACACAAAAAAAAACCCAAACAAACAAAAAAACCAAGCCAAAACCAAAAACCAAGTGCTATAATAATGTGACATGATTTGTACTATAGATGCTCTGTATGAAATACAGGGTTAAATCTAATGCATTTCAATGCTAATGAAAATTGTGCACTAGAAGTGGTAATAGGCAGTGGGTGTCCTCACTGGGTGAGTCAGTTCCCTCTATATGCCTACCCATTTTCCCTGGATCTTGCATCAAAAGACTCTTCTCTGATCTCATAATCTGTACCATCAGTATCACCTGAATACAAAATTGCCTTTTGCTTTGCTGAAGTGGTTTACCTTTTAATTTCTGCCTGCTGGTGGTCATTGATTTATTATATCTTGTAAGATTTCTTTTTTAAGGATCTCCCCTTCTAATTCTAACCAAAGTGGTAGAGATGGCCACTTGAGTTTATATTTGTCACTAATATAAATTTATATTCCTGTGGCATTAATCTCATTAACAGCATATACCTTACAGAAATGTCATAATGGTCTGCTAACATACATGTGACATACTAAGAGTTATTACTGAAGCTGTCAACTGCACAATAAATTTTACCTTACCAGACTGACAAAAACTAGCTATTCAGAGCCACCATGGGATGCAGTATTACAGACCACACTGTCTCAATTTGTGCTAGCCGTAAATCTTAGCTTTCAGTAGGAATGCACAAAGATAAACTTGGCACATTGTGTCAGCTAGTGGAAAATAGGAGCTATTATCTTTCCTTTGAAGCAAATAGTGACAAGGCCTGATAGCAAAGAGCAGCTCCAACAATATGATTAATAATGTGTAAGGCCAGAAGGATCCATTGTTATCACATACAAAATAGAAAACTTCAGCAGGTAAACTGTAGTTTGAACTAAACTATATCTTAATTTAATAACTGGAGGAGATGGAGGATCTACCACAATTAATACAGCTGCCTAACAGTACTCACCATTCAAAAAAAGAGAAAATTGTAAATCATGCCTGTGACTTGGAACTGTGGCTAATTCACTGGTGATTGTGTACTACTATTCCTTGTTCAGCTTTGCAGAATTAAACTTTCTTCCATCACACATGAAGGATTTGACCAGAAAATTTAGATCCTCTTTTGAGTGAAGTGACTGTGCTCTGTTGTCAGAGATTATCAGCAGTTCTGCTCCCTTGCAAGCTGACAGATGCAGTCTGATGTTGTAAGTCGAGACCGTCAAATTTTTTGCTGAGCAGAAAAATTGCCATTTTCACAGGCAAGTGACCAGGATTCAGAGGTGATTATTCTAAACACTTATCCTATACCTGGTCATTATAAAAAAAAATCTGAATTGACCTAAGTGAGTGTTTTTAATATTCGTAAACAAGTATTGTGCCAGCATACCCAGAACACCTGTAACTACAAATAAGGTGAAGGATCTGCTAGGTTTTTGTAGTGTAATAGGTTCCGAAGTAGGGACAAGGCTGTGGAAGACATTGGAGAGATAAGCATTAGAGCTGAGAGAAGACTTTGCTATTAAGGGAATTCTTGGAAAGAAGAATAGAATTAATGGGGGAGTGGAAGGGAGAAGGATGCTTGATTCTTCTAACTTTTTTAAAACCTATTACAGAAAGCATTTCTTTCTCCTTGGCCTTCTTGAAACAGAGCTTTTTGCTGTAACGTATCAAGCTGGCTTTCAACTTTAAATGTCTTCTGTCATACAAGTAGTACGAAGATTCTGAAGGAAGTGATATGATTTTAGTGAAACAATGTTTTGACCTGAAATGTGGTGTTCCAGAAGCTTCTGGGATAGGAAATGGTAACCCCATGTGGTAATGATCCTTGGAGCTCTGCTTGACTGAGACAAAAATAGGTTTGGTGGCTACCATTTTCCTCTAGCAAGACTGCACTTTAATCAGGATGAAAGGGATCATACAGCCAGGGAGCAGGATGATGTGATATCAGTTTTGCCTAATGAATGTAGGTTTGTAATCTTGGGCAGAGGGACAGCCCTTCTGTTTACTAGAAGGCATTTGTGAAGGTTTGGAGCAGGAGGAGACTTTCCCCTTGGCAAAACCTGTCCAGAACTCATTATAGCAGGCTGTCCCAGGTACTTCTAGATCAAGATTAAAATAAATGCTTGTGTTCCTGTCAACTCAATCACAGTATGGGCAAACTGGAGCTTCTTCTCTTCTTTCTTCCATGTGGATTCCCTCCCTCTGTCTTGTACTGTGGAGAACAACCCTTTGTTCTGTCCCTTTCGCATTGTCTTGTGGTCCTCTGTGTCCTCCCCCCAATAGTGCTCTCCTGCACAACATTTCTAAGACCTGAACACTCCTCCATATCCATATCAGCTATCAAGGGATAGTGTCACATTTGCCTCCAAATGCTCTTCCAGCCCTATTGCATTGGCAGCAATTTTCACCTGGTATGGGTTGAGTTTGGATCAGTTTGCTGATTCAGCAAAGATGTGCTGGCAAGGTAGGGATGAGGGAGAGATAACACACTTCTCTCCTAGTGGTTTGGCCTTAGGTTGGTTTAAAACTGCCATAAAAGCATCTCTTTGGGAAGGTGAATTACGATTCTGAGGAAAATTGGAGGCAGAAAAGTGCCTGGAAGAGAGAAATCCTGTGTAGGAGGGAGCTCTGACTTTTACTGGGTCTTAATACTTCTAGAAAGATAAGGGGGGGAAGATATCAAAGTATTTGGGAAAGGAGGAAATAACACATCCTTTCTTCTCCCCAGAAACAAGTGGGAGGAAAAAGGAATGGTGGTATTTACTGAGCAACTAAAATTAGTCAAGAAGTCTGAAACAGTTGTCAACTTCAATTTTGTATTACTTCAGTCTAAGTGGGAAATGATTTTACTGCCACTTTGATTGCCTTTCTTCTCCATTTCCTCTTTCCTCATTTCATCCATCTGTTGTGCCCTTTCATTCCTGAAGATCGCTTTTTCTGTTTCTTGTAAGAGTAGTGATCTTTTAGTGTATGATTATGAAATGCTGAAGATAACAAGGACCTTGATCTCTGCCTGGGGCCTCTACCTGTCTATAGTGACATTTCCTGTGAGTCAGAGTCTGTCCAGACAAAGATATGTCTGCAACCAGAGCCTTGGTAATGAAAGATACAAAAATAAACCATGCTCACCAGAGACCTGCCTTAAGCTGAGACAAGGCCAGTTCCAAATGAAAGCATTCATTTAGGCATGTGGCTACTGTGAACTTTTCTGAGTGTCAGTTAAATTAATAACAGATGTGCCCATCCTAAAGGAATAGGGCTTGGTATAGAGGAGAAAGGGAATCTAATAGAAAACATCCTCAGGAAATTCAGTCTTCTCCAAATTATTTTCATATAAAAGTACATAAATACATATTTTTTATATTTTAACATAAAAATACATAAATCAAGCCTATATTAGAAATCTTAAAGTATTTTTATCAGCAATAATAACATTTTAGGGTACATTACAAATTGATAGCTAACAGATATAAATAATGTCAGAGGATTTGTAAATAATACTATATTCTGAAAAAAGTGATATAAAAATGTGTTGGGGAAAATGCTAGCAAACATCTAGGTATGAGACAAGGCTCTCAACTCTGAACTTTGTTTTAAATCCAGATCCAGTTCTTGCCTTTTATAATAATAGGGTGACATAGAAATTGACCTAAGTACAGATGTCTGTCATATTTCAGCTCTATTTGTTTTGAATCTTATTTTTCTCATAATCATAACTTTCAGTCTTTGTTTTCCTCTCCTTTGATATTTGTAACAGATACTTTCAAACCATGACCAGATTTTACTAGCAAATCTCTGTCATATCTGGGTAGCTTCTTAAATAAACTGTTTGTCCTATCTTAATTGACATTTGAACTGTGCTGTCAGCTGAGCTGGTTTCTGTAACCCAGCCTGCCTTCACAGCTCTGACAGAGCCAAAACCCTTTACAATTTGCATATTTCTGGTTTTGAGCAAATTAACTTTCTGTTTAAATAGTGTCTTGTAATAAACCAAGACAGGTTGGCTGTTGGCAGCAGTGCTGGCAATCGTAACTCACCTGCAACTGTGGGCTAGACTCTGGAAGAATCAGCATTATGCAGATCTGGAGCTGTGAATCCCCTTTGGGCCAGGAGACAGCCTTGTCCTTGGCCAGCTGGAAGAGGGCTGCTCCTTCTCTAACCAGAGTCAAAGTATTCACCCAGTGTTCCTGCAGGTTTTGGATCTGGGGAAAAAAACAGCATGTTTATTTTGAGTTTCCTCTAATAGACAACAGCAATTAAATTAATGTTATTACTATTTGTTTCCTTCTTTCACTAGGTTTCTAAAAACACTTGAGAGGTTTCTGAGAATTAATTTATTCAGAAATCTGAGGATTTCTCATAACCAGGGGGATTTTGGGGTGAGAAATTAACCCCATGTTCTGTGCTGCCAAGTTGAACATCTCAGAATAATCATTTGGCTTTCAGATGCCACCGATTTATCTTTCTTTGGTATGTGCTCATGACATTAATTGGAGGTCTGGGCAGGTTTGGCCCCCCAGTATGTTTGGTTTTTTTCTTTTGTGCATTTGTTTCCTCATTAACATTAAGATCAGGGGAGATTCCTGTGTGGTTTCTGAGAGTTCTAATGATTGGAAAAGAGACTCTTATATATTCAGATATGTTTGCATGTTGGTGGTGGGGGTTTATGCCCAGTAGATTGGGAAGCTGCCAGGCTGTTTATCTTGGGCACAGTCTGAACTGTCATTGTACTGGAGGGCTTTGCCCCATGCGGAATGCCCTGCTGTGTGTAACATAACCTTTCTTCCCTTTGTAGGAAGATACAAAGTAGATAATGTATGCATTGTAAATAATCATGATTAAACCTTTAAGTATATTTAATCTACTTAAGTCATTCAAGAACTGTAAAATACATTTTGATAATCATGGCTTCAGTAGTAATTTTATAGAGAGAAATCTTATTAAGTTATGCCTGACTACACATTCAGCTGCACCTTCTGTGTTTTGAATTTCTGATTGGGCTAGTGTGCTGAATGGCAGTACTACAGAAACAGCCTTGCTGGTAGTTGAGAGGAGAACTCAAGATGTTCTCCTTGTTGGTGCTACCTTGGCAGATATATGCTGTAAAGCACCAAACCACAAATAACAATACAAAAATATGTTGGATATACAAAAAGGCAATTAAAAGTATAGAAACATAATAATGAGTTTTTTACAAGTAGAATTAAGTTATGAATTTGCTGAGTGGGATGCATTTGTTTCCCTCAGCCTTTTTTGTGCTTTACTACCCTAACATTTGCACTGTGTTCCATAACTTCCTCATGTAACAGTATTTCAATCCTTTTTCTTGAAAAGAGAAAGAAATATGATCAGTAGATAGGATGACAAGCTAAACAACTGCCTTCTAAAGTGTTTTTAATACACAAGGAATCAAGCATGGTGGTATTTTAATGGAACTAAAAATTTATTGGTACCTTGTCTTAAGTATTAAGGTATAGAGCTTGCAAAATGGTGTCCTTTGGAAGCAGGAGCTGATGTTACTGAGATGCTTTTGTTGTAAAACCAATTACAAATAAAATCTGTGGTCCTAAAAAATAACATTTGCTAAGTTATATACTCATTTTCTTAGCCTGTCAAGAAAATGAGACTAACAATATTGATAAGATTGCTCATGATGCAAGTTACATACTTGGTGAAAATACAAGTGGCAGGTTCTGGTCATACAAAAGCAATGAAATTTTGAAGAAAAAACACATGCTCTGATTTATGGACTCTCTATCTTTGACTCTCCTAGATACAACCATTACAAAGGTTTTAAATAAAACCTCTACCTCTGAATGCAGAGGATTAAGAAATTGCCTCTTAATAACAAAACCGTGTTACCTGAAGATTCTTTTTTTTACCCTAACAGAGCCTTAAATATTTCCAGGAAGGAGGAAAAAAAAAAAAAAAAAAAAGAAAAAAACAAAAAACTAGAGGTAATCCTAAACCTATCCGTTAATGGTTATTCACAGTGTTAACACAAATATATTGTTAGGAGAATACAGCTACTGTAAAAAGAATCTGTTTTAGAAAGTGTGTATCTCTTCACTGGGAACCAGGAGCACCTGAATTTTCTGTTGTTTACACCTGAAGTTGTTGCAGTAAATTGTAATCCTGTTGTGACCACCTGATGTCTGGACCAGGAAAATAAGTATTAATGTTGTTGTACTGCATTGGGGAAAATAGAGATTTAAAATTTACATTCCTTTCTCTTTTTCCTTTTTTTTAGCATGAAGTTTCCCTGAGATAATATTACTTTGTTTGCCTTTTGAAGAGCTTACTGCAACTTCAGAAAAATTTCAATACATCAGAAATAAGGGTTTTTTGTGATCTCTTTTGTTTATTTATAGAAGATTATTTAATGGAATTCATTCTTCCTAACTTGTACTTATTTGAAAGTCGAAATCCAGTTGCCAAGCAAAATAAGCACAGCAGGGTAAGCTGCTGTGGAAAAACAAGGCATCAATATGTAATTTCATTGAACTGACAAAGTTGAAATCATAATATTAACCTAATAATAGCTTCGTAGAAAGCCAATGATAACATTATTTAAATATTGTAATAGTTTTTGAATTGCATTAAACCTTATAAGATAAATTCCTTTGTTTTTGCCACAGTGATGCATATATTCTTCTTCACTTATAGACATTAGTGATTTATAAATCAAACAGCTTGTAGTAAAGGAGGTAGGGAAATTGGCTTTGTCCTAAATATTCTGTAATATACTCAGGTGCCTGGTACAATGGCATGAGTGCCTTGCTTGGGAAGTGGTGTTCTGCAGAAGTCCTTGACTGCTCCTCCTGGCCTCCAGGAGCCTAGGATTGGCGAGGGTCAGACACTGGGGGGTGGAGGCCTTGAAGTACCTGCACAAATGCTTTTTCTCTTACAGTGTTATACCTGTAGGAGCACAACAGGGTTTCCTACTCATCTCAGAATGATTTCTTTCTAAAAATATCATCAGAGGGAGATAGTCCAGCAGGATACAAAACTGTCACACTGCAACAAACCAACCTGAACATGCAGTAGCAAAACTGTTTTGGTAGGTTTACACATATTAGATGCTGTTTTCTTTCCTTCTGATCCAATTTATAACACCAAAAGCTGTTATAAACTGATCCATAAAATGTGGCAACAAAAATCCCTAAGAAAGGAGATTCTTCCTGCAATGGAGAACTCTTTTTTTTTTTTTTTTTTTTCCTTTTGATTTTGTTTGTTTGTGTGGGGGTTTTTTTGTTGGGAAGGTACAGGTTTAGTTCTTCAAATTTGTGGTGGATTAACAGGGCATTGAGCAAAAGTAAGCAGGAAATGAAGCGTTCACTCTGTTTTCAGAAGTTTGAAGAGTAGGTTTTTGTTTTGTTTTCAGGAGCTTTTCAAATGGTTATCTGGAGAAAACCGATGTCCAGGGCTATGAAAGTGGGGTTTGTACTCTTAGAGGATAGCCTACTTTATTTTTACAGCTATATCCATGCATAAAAAAGCATACTATCTCTCCTGTAAATCTGTGTTAATGGATTTTTAAGTCACAGTAAATACTGGCACTGTGAATTATCAGCATGCAAGCTCTGCAAAGTCTTTGCGATGATGAGCAGAGTGTTTTGCATAATTAAGCCCCTTCCTGTGCTTCCTGTGAGCACCAGTCAGTGAAACGTCAGTGTTTTTTCTCTGAAATATAACTGTGTATATTACTCTTCTCTAATGAATGTGCGTAGCCCTGAATTACCTGACACAAATGGTGAGCCTAAATGTTACAATGCTACTGAAGTTTCTTTCAACTGGAGAGTCTTTAGGTACCGAAAAGGAGCTCTGGAACTGAGGTTTCTGTGGTGTCCTTACTTCCACAGGCAGCTTGGACAGTTGGTACTGACACAGTGGAAGTCCATTTTCCACAAGATAGGAGTGTTTATGGGAAAACTATCATCTGAGGACTTTTCACATGGGTGGAAATACATTATCCCATTGACAAATTCATTCGGGATTTTGAGGTACTAGGATTTAAAGGATGTGTCTGTTCTCACAAAAGTACACAGCATTGCTCACCGTGCAATAGCCAGGGGGGAAGAAAAGCACTTAATCTCTTATTTCCTTCCCAGTTTAGCTAGTTGAATATGTAAAGCACCACATCTTTGATGTTTCTGTCCTGGCAGCAGAATTGACAAAGAATGCTGTCTCTTGTGAGTCAAGATGATCTCATGTCCTCACACACTGGCTTTCCGGGATTAGCAGAGCCTTAAGCAGTGGCAACTTGTGTTGCTGTAGCCCAGATAAAACTTAGCTGTTCACTGGGAGCTTTAACATGTGAGAAGGAAATGCTTGGGTTAAAAGAATAACCAGAAACTAATACTTGAGAGGTTGTGCAGGTGTTTCTGCTATTCAAAGCACTAATGCCTTTCATATTATGCAAATCCCATTGTATTACATGAGTATAAACTGTATAAATATTGTAATTCCTGAAGTAATAGAAATAATGTGATTTAGTATGGAAGAGTTCGGTCTTAAAGTGATAAGGCACTCTATACAGAGCTGAGACCAGAATAAATGAACATATGGTAAGTCTGAAATGACTCTTCATTGTCAGCCACTAAACTGCAAGTTACAGTAGAACCTAATGTTTCTATGATTTTTTTGATTACTGTAATAATATAAATCTGTATTCTTTGGGTTGTTTTTTCCCAGGATGAAGGGGGTTGAGGGGGGCATGATGCTCAAACACACCACCACCAACAAAAAAAATCTGTTAACAGAACTGTATTACCTGTGGGTCATACAACAATGAAGTATGGTCACTGTTGTCTGGTGCCTATTTGCTTCTCCCTTCAGATTAATTAGCGCTATAGATGCAGGGGCGCTAGAAGTAGTTAAATTCTACTACTGTAATTATATGACAACACCTTCAGTTGAGATAGAAGAACAGGTTCTTTGGACCAAATTATCCCTTATCTTCTACAGAAGTTATAGCCACTTCACAGCAAATCATCTCCACTAATGCACAAAGGATGAAACAATCTTTAAAGACTTCTCATGGAGTCTTTTTTGTAAGGAGGGAAAAATTATTTTCTAATGAGAACAATTAATGGATATAAAAAGGTCATACTATGTAGGAAATAACTAATATTTTATTTTTAAAGTTGTTGCAGTTTCCAAAAACATCTGATTTCTTGCTTTAAAACAATTATATGTGAGGTAAAATCACCAACTATGCTAAATTAAAAAGAGCCTCGGAATAATTGAGCAATTCTTAATATGTTTTCACTCTCTTTATGAAACCTTTGTTCTTCATATTAAGTTACAACAGAGATGAATTTTCGTTTAGCAATGCTCAGTAACTAAAGGCATAAACTCCTCTTTTATTGTCCTAGCCAGAAGAGATGTGTGACAATTCAGGTCACTGTCCAAGTGTGGAGCAATGTGCCCCTGGAAATGACTGAATTGGGCTTTTTGTTTGGGGAGTTTTTTTAGTGTTTTTTCTTTCTTCTTGACACCTTCATAGTTGATCAGCATAAGTAAAGTAAGTCAGGTTACAGCCAAGGCAGGAAAAGAAACTTTACAAGCAATTGGCTGAAATTTCACATAGTTTATATTCCTATGTGGAATATAAATTCAAACAGCAGTAAATTGAAATTGTCCATTGCAAACAAAACACCTTTTGCTGTCTTAACAGCAAGTGTTACCTGCTCCTGTGCAGTATGGCAACTGATCTCCATAGAGGGGCAAGGGATAAGCAGGGTTTACTGACTGGCAGCTTAAATAATTAGCATTTGAGCTTTGTGAAGTTAAAAATATTAAGGAAGTATAGGTTAATGTACAGAAAAACGCATCAATCACTGTGAAATGCTTAGATAAACTCCTAATAGCAGATACATGTAATTCAGATTAGTGCTTTATTACAGTGCTACAGAACCTTATTTTATCTCAGGTGACTCATTTTTGACAGCCTGAAGGGGTGGATTACTTTTACAAACCCATGTAAAGAAAATTTTAGTTGAAACATGGATATAACCTCTTTACAGTACTTAAACTGTCAGATAAAACCATCAAAAGACTTTTTCATAAAGAAAAGTTATTTTAGTTCTAGACTTTAATTCTGTTAGCTTTTTATACAACCACTACCAAAAAACCCATCATTACATTCTACCTTATCATAAATGAAACTAAACTTCAAGGTAGGTCAGTGAGTGAGCTACTTGGATGCAATCAGAGCAGCTGTTTTATGTGGGACAGAAAGCTGGGGATATGTTATCTTGGCTTAAACCTTTGCAGGATTGATGATTTCAGTGTGAAGTCTGCATATGGAGGTGATTGCATTTATGTGATGGGCAAGGGAGTTAGTGTGTGTTAACTAAACTCAGACTAAAGTCCCTCTCCAGTCAATGAGGTCAGTGGGTAATTTCGAGCAGGACTGTATTTCAGGACTGCTTGGTACTCCTATGGAGGAAGCTCTCCTACCATGGACTAGGAAGAGTTGGGAGAGAAAATCTGCCAGTTCTGCTAGGTGATTTAATGATGGATCAGTGATGGATTTCTCCAGCTCTTGACTATTTTCTAGAGGGTATCAGAACATGTCTAAGGATGGTCACACATAACCCAACACTTGCAGGAAACTTAGAAGCTGTAGTACTAGGCAAGAAGGAAAATATGATTGCATTAAATGTGAAGAACAGTGGCAAATGGCCAGTCCTGTGATATAATTAAGCTGAAGACTGTGTTCCTTGCAAGCATGCTATTTAGTAGCCAGATTTGTCTGTCTATATCCTAAATGTTAATTGCCTACTTGAGCAGCCAGTCTGCTGAGTGCTTAGGGAGTTTGTAGCTTTGTGTCAGATTGTTGGGCACTCTTTACTCTGAGGAAGAAAAAATATATTTTAGAAAACTAAAAAACTAAGTTGATTTTTTTCTCCCCCTCCCCCAGGTCATTCTGAACATACCCTTAGAGATACTGACCACAAACTTGGAGTATCTTAGCAATTGACTGGTCTGTGCGCATTACAGAATCTGTCCAAATAAGTACTTGAGACCTTTAAAAAAAAGGCTATAGTGGTCTGCATGCTTGAGGCATGCGGCTGTTTCCTTGTTTATCTTCTTCAAGAAAAGACGCCTCAGACAGTTACTAACTACTAAAATTCATTTCCAGCACACTGAGAGCATGTTTTCATGAATGAGAGGATTGTTGCTGGTGAGGTTGTTAAGAAACTCTGCTGAAAATAACTGAGGGAATTATCTTGTCTGTCTCGGTTAGTCCTACCTCTTCTAACTTTTGAGCATAGCGACAGTTTGAATAACAGCTTGTTAGCAGCTTTGCTTTGTGCACAGGGTGGAGTTCAGTGAGGAAAACAAACCCAAGTCTCCACAACAACAATGAAACCAGGAGGAGAAGATCCAATTGGCATTAAGAAAAACCCCAAACCCAGCTTGCTTCCTGAACCTCAATGTAAACTATTTTTTGCATTTGTCCCATGCAAGGTGACCATGGTTTATCTTTCTGGTTTTGGACCATTACTCAAGGATGCCTTTCTGCTTTAGATTTGTGACCTACCTGCTCTATTTGCTTTGCATTTTAACACTAACTTAATTCCATATCATTATTAATTCACTGATCTTGTTATCCTGATTTTAGTTGTGACTATTTGATGATAGCTCTGTAACATTTCTCTCTGTATCATTAGAAATAGAATCCATTTCAAACTAGGTGATGCTCTTCTTGAATGTTGTCATCTGCTTCATTATTGTAGAATTCTGAGAAGAAGGTACTGAGGAAAACTGTTTAAGGTGACCAATTGATGTCAACTCAGGTCTGTAAAAACTTGGAGCTGGTTATACCCTAACCTCATATCATGCCTCACACACAGGCAAAAGCAAACTCTGGAGCAGATGATGCAGTGGCTCCTCTTCCCTAACCCTGA
Source organism: Nymphicus hollandicus (assembly GCA_009823435.2). Lineage (NCBI taxonomy): Eukaryota > Metazoa > Chordata > Aves > Psittaciformes > Cacatuidae > Nymphicus > Nymphicus hollandicus. Next base: position 26,944 of record WTXV02013405.1, on the reverse strand, counting down.
AGGCTCTAGTAAATACTCCTTTACACACTCTGCCCTGTCTCTGTTCCCGGAAGATGTGGGCTTGCCTTACTCTTTTGCTCCCTTTGCTAGGCCCTTCTTCAAATAGGACCCTGTTTTGACTGTAGTGATTTAATTCAGCTAAGGTTTCAATGTAGTCATGGTCATTGGTATGCAAGAGCTTTATTTAAATAATTTAAAATGTATTCTGTGCTTTGTGTCAGACTTTGGCATTGCTGCTAGGTGTGTCCCTTGACACTGAAGAGTGGAAGGAAATGCAAGCGTGTGAACAGTGAGGGTTGTTCTTGTGCTGGAAAAAAAAAAATCTTAAGTTTTTATTGCCACCTATTTGTGGGAAATGCAGTAGAAATATATCTATTTAGGAAGAAACTGTCAGTCAGTACTCACATTGGCAATTACGAAAACTGAGCTGAGACACATCCCCTTTGGCACAAGCACTGACAGGAGAAATGAGCTGAGCCCTTTCCTGGTGTAACACAGCTGATGATTTTGAAGGTATGGTATGGATCTGTCTTGTTAACCCTGAGCTGAGGAGCAGGCTCACCAGTACATGCCTGCTGTCTAGTAGGTAACAACCTCCCAATGGCAGAATGATGGTATAATCCACCCCTTCGATATGGTGTATTAAAATGGATATATTTAGTGGAAATACTCCTTTGAAAAGGAGAGGATGTAGGAGAAGCTGCTGGAGGGTTGTGGGGTGCCTATGCTGTAGACCACTTGCCTGTGTCTTGGTCTCAGGGCTGGCAGGGTCACTGCGTGGGATGTGGCCCTGCATGATAAGGCGCTGTCATGCCCAGAGGCACGCAGCACTGCCCAGCACAGCCTGTTGTCTTCTGCTCTGCAGTGTGCACAGCTCCATTGTACATTCACCAAGGTGCAAGTTGTGCTTCCTCCAAAACCTTCTGTTCTTCCATGTGAAAACCAATCCTTGCAAACAAACATGGGGCTCTTGCCATTGACATTTTCTAGTCAAGCAGGGATTTCCTTTGAAATGCTTCCCAGCTGCTTCAAACAGGATAGTGCTTATTGATTGCATCCTTGTAAGACAGGCATTTGTGTTTCCTTTTCCCATCTATCCCTTAGGAGAGTTTTATTTCATATGTGAAAAGATCAACAGGAGCAAGAAAAGAAAAGCAGGAGACAGGGAATTCCTGTGGAAGATTAAGCAGTTACTTGTGCAATTTAAATTAAACTTGTAATAAATTTGTACAGAAAATTAATTAGGATGGGTAGCTTTTACAAAAAAGGGATTAGTTTTCAGACTGCTTTTTATTATTTGTTTCACTCATAGTTTTAATCTTTCTGTTATTATTTTTGTAAATCTGCACAAGATTTGTTTCTAATTAACTCAAACTCTGCATAGATTGATTTGTGACTTTTAGTCTTTGGTCTCTCTTTCCCCTCCATCTGAGGACTGTTTAGTTCATTTTAATATTTTGGTATAATTAGGCAACAGTATGAGCAATTAAAAATGGTACTTTGCTGCTTTTTAGTGTTGTCAAAACGTGTTGGGCTTTTGACGACTCACTCATGCTTCCCCCCAATTCATTCCAGTACCTCCTAAGTGCTTATGCTGTTACTGTTGGTGACAAAGCCCTGTTTATAGATGTAGGCTATTATTACTGCCTTGGTGAGAGATGGAGCACTGAATTACTTTGAGGAAGCAGCCTTATTGTCCACTGAAGTGCATCAATCACCTTGAAACTACAGAGGAATTGCCTTAGGACTGTAATAAGAGTGGCTGTCCAGTCAGGCTTTCTTGATAATGATATCCCACAACAGTGGTGCTGTGGTCAGCTGGTCCTAGCCATACATATCATGTCAGGGACGAGCGGTGCAAACCCCTTGGCTCTGTTTGAGGCACTGTTACTTGCCCCGTGGCTATAGGGGTCGTGGCTGCAGTGCTCTTCTGTGAGCCATGGGCTGGGTGAAGCTGCTGCTTTTCTCCTGGATGTGTTCATTTGGTTCATTCCTGGATGTGTTCAAATGGTTGGAGTGCAGACTGAATACCTCACATCTGCCCTCTTGTGTCCTTGGGCTTTTCACCCAAGTTCCTACAGGATTGCTTTCATTTTGGTGGGTAAATATGCCTTTATCTACCACCGTATCAGATACAAGAATGCTCTAATGTGGCTGCATCTGGAGTATTAGTGCTCTTTTGTCCACAGCATGCCCAAAAGCTCAAATGTCTTTTGACAATTTCTAAACTGTTTATCCTGTACATATCAGGTTTGGGCCACAGGCCATCAGCTGGCTTTCCAGTTAACCAAGGGTGAGCATGGGTTTGCTGGAGGGAAAGGAAGAACTAAAATAATCAGCTGTCTTTCTAGATGGTAATGCCCAGTGTTTTTAATGTCCTTTTTCTGTTACAGGAAACATGGAGGTATGATTACATAATGTCTATTTAACTTTGATGTTCTGGGTTGTAGTTTTGCATTAGTTTGTGATCTGGTTTATTCATCATTTTCAGGAAAAAACAGTTTAAAGGAATATGCTGCTTACCAGCATCGTTTCTGCCAGCACCTATCATGAAACTGGAAGTAACTCTTGATCACTGAGCTTGGTTTTCCGCATAGTGACCCCTATTTTATATCCAGTGGACCTGTATGTAGCATAGCAAATTGGAGCTGAACTTGGATTAGAGCAGAATATAATTCTGTAACAACCAAGTCATCTAAAAAAACAAAGGAATAAACCACGTAATGGCATGTATCATTTTTCCGGTTAATCTAATTCTCATTTTCTCCTGTAAGTGCCTTTTTAATTTCCTTGTAGCATTTTAAGATATTAAAAAATAAGGAAATGTTTTCAAACACACACAGAAATGTAGGGCGGCTTCAGTAAAACAGAAGATTGCAAGTTAACACTAAGCTAAGGGTTAAATCTTTTTCTTTGAACACACAACACATTCTTTCAAAGTTATCCTGCTCTTCCTGTGAGTACAGCACCCCTATCGACATCAATTGGAGTTTAGTACAAGCATATATTGTAGGAGAGACTTCAAGGGAACCTGTGTGATGATCAGAGAAGAGAATTTAACTCTTATTACTTAGCAACTGCAAAATAAAAATTATATCCTGGAAATTCCACTTGTATTCACAGCCAACAAGAGCAGTGTTACAGGTACTCTATGATTCTGCTTCCAGTGGAAAGAAAGGGATATGGCATTGAGCTCCAACTGTCCAATTTTAAATGGGGGCTTATAATACCAAAAAAGCCACAGGAAATGGCCCCAGGCTGATGTGGCTGTAGTGCAAAACAGATGTTATCCTATAGGGAGAGAGTCTAATTACCCCTCCTGGACAGGAGGAAGCCCCAAAGTCTGCATGTGTGCCCATTTATATCTGATACTTTGAAAGCCATTGGGGCAATATCTTAATATATTTAGTGGTCACTTTATCTTGGCAGACCTTATACTTGATGAGACACCATTAATCTGAGTTACTCAAACTTTCCAAAAGACCTAGCATTAAACCAATATGAAACTATAAAGGCAGCAGAAATGTAGTGAAATGCCATGTGTAGTTGGGTAGCACTATGTTAGTTCTGCCTTGTACAGGTCAGATTGGTACCTCGGCAGCGCACAGACCTTCTGCCCATTACCTGGAACGCAGTCATGTGCAACTTTTGCAGGTTAGTAGTACAGGAAACATCATCACCGAAATTCTTGCAGAACTTTAAGTAACTGTGTGCAAGTCTTATGAAAGGGTGGCCTTGTAGCGGGCCCTCTGCACAAAAGGTAATCAGTGCAGGGTGTCTTTGACTGCACACTTCATGCAGCTTGCAAGTAGTGTTTAGTTGACTTTGGAAATTACAATCTTGCATTTAAATCCTTGGGCTGTTGAGCTGCAGCAAGCCTCCCTGTGGTAGAGACGTGCCTGTTCTCCCGTCAGTACATGCTTTTAATGATGGTGTTTGGCTGATGCATTTTTCACATATTCAAAGTACAAAAATAGTAGTTGCTCAGCAAGTGAATAATGGAAAATCATAGTGTGAGTGGGGTATGAAATGTCTCAAGAGCCTACAGCTGGACTAAACAGTGCTGAAGAGAGTTTGCTTATCCCATGCTAACTCCAGGCTTGTGGCTCTCATACTGGGTTGACAGCGGAAATCAGGAAAACAAACCTTTCAGGGATGTGATTTTGAGGGGGAACTCCAAATGTTTTCATGCCTTGCATTCAGTGTGACTGACCCCAGGTGCTGGTGACCTCCCTCTGTCAGCTGCCACTGCACTAAAGGAAAATGGAGCTGTAGTTTTCCCCACACAGTTTCAGCAGATTGTAATAATGGACAGTAATACATGTTTCCCTTCAAGATAAAAGGGAAAACAAAACACTGTCTCAGCTGTTGCTGGGGGTTATAGTCAAAACATTATTTCTTTATCATTTGGTAGAAACAAAGCTGATAAAATATTGATTTGTGAGTTCCTTTCTATCTATCTTTGTCATTATTCATAGCCACCCCCTCCCATAATGCTACAGTTCTCTAAGTGCCATCTGTCACAATCCTCTGTGATTTAAAAAATAAATAAATTAGAAATTAGTCACAAGATTATGTACAGCATCTGGGGGTGCAGTGGCTGTGATAAACCCATCCTTGCTATTCATTTTGATAGCAAAATCCCACAATGGGATTTCTCCCATCACATAGCAGTGGATAGCTGGATAAATGAAAGTAAGATACAACTGTATGTAAAATACACATCAATGTATATGGGTGTTTGAGCTGCTTTATCCTTTCATCTTTTTATATTCATCAGAATAAATTTCAGCAGGCTGTCATTAATACTAGAATTCAATATCAGATTAACTTACTGTGGGGGAAAAAAATCAGGATACCATAGGTTTTATTAGCATTTTAAAAAGTACACAAATATAACTTGACTTAAGTTTTGCATATTCTTTTTGAAAATACAAAAGTGCTTCATCACTCCCTGTTTATCACTCCTGTACATGAACTGTTACATGAATCATGATTTCCTTTGAGATGGGGAGAAAAGGCTTGAGACAGAGGAATCCTGATCAGAGTATCCCCTGTAAAACGTGTGTATATTCCTTTAATGCAGAAATCCTTGTGTAAAGAAACTGGTGTAGAAAGATAGCAGTTGTAGTGTCATCTTTGTCAATATATGAATATAAGCATTATCTTATTTTTAGACTAGATTATAATGATGAAGTTATCAGTACTGCAAAGCAGATGCTTTATGCTTCTAATAGTGTAAATATATTCTATCTTTTTCTAAGAAAAATAGAAACATAAGTATCTACTTGAGTAAAACAAAAATACTGTTTACAGATGGTTTATTTTCCTGGTAGTGGTTGGTGTCTTCTAAATTTCAGCATGACAAAAATGATTATTAAATATTTAATTTTAAAATTAAGTATTTGATAGTAAAATATTTTTAATGTGGACTGCTGCTGTTGGTGTAAACGTGTGGTTTTGTCTCTTTTGGTCTCTGATTAAATTCTGCTGTGAATAAAAAATGGATGGTCATGCATAAAGGTATCCAAACCCATAATTTTTTGAAGGCAGTTAGAACCAGATGTGCAACTGCTCTTGCTGTAATAAAGCCAGTGATACAGATTTCAGAATTAGTGAATGCAAGAATCAAGGCCATAAACCTCTTGCTGATGCCCTTATTACCTTGTGGATTAAATCAAAATACCTAGGTCTGAGCCCCTCTCAATTTCATCTATATCTTGTGGCTAAAGCCAAATGTCATAACAAAGGGGATTTTTTTTTCCACTTAAATCATCTCAGGTTACCAGAGGAGATTTCTTATATTGCATAGAAACAGAAGTTCTTTTATCCTTATAATATTTATCTATCCCATCAAATGAAAGGTACAGAAAGTAGGATCATTCCAAAAACCTTGAAGGTTGAATCTAGAGCAAATCATATGCTTATGACACAATAGTAGGTACAGGTTAACTCTAGCAAATAGTGAAAGCAGCCTTGTTTTGCAGGCCAGGAAAACATGCTTAAATATAAAAAATTAAATGAGATTGAACAAAGGTGAAATAGTAGTTCATTTGTCTCTTTCAATTTGTGTGGATAGTTGAAAAGTAACAGGCATATTCAGTTTTAAACCTTTATTATAGTCACTAGTGTATACGTATTAAATGGAAATATCTTTAAGGGAAAACGTCAGTTCATTCTGCTTAACATGCTTTTTTGTTCAGTAAGAGTTTGTATTGTATATTAAAAATAAGCCAAGTTTAGGTTTGCTCAGATCACTCATCAGACTCTTTACCACGGAAGCAGCAATCCTGCAGGGAATGCGGAGACATCACTGCAGGTATAGCAGTCTCTAACAGTGAAACCCAAACCAAACTCTAGGGAAGTGCTGATGGTTGAGAACATTGAGTCCATAGGAGCCTCCACAATCAAAGTAATTCTGGCTTCAGCAGGTCATTGTCCAGATGGGAAGGTACTTTGAGCTTGGGGTTTTCAAGCTCCAGGAAGGAATGGCTGATTTTAAATGAGTGACTGGTGGATATCCCTGGAGAGGAGCATTCATGGGAAGTAATGAGATACAGAAGTATCTGGGAGTCTGGTTGATTATGATGTGTAATGGGGACAATAATGAGGTCAGTCCTGGGGAGGGGTGTTACTTATATTTGCTGCTGGGAGCCCTTAATGAAGTTGGGGTGTGATTAAAAGTGCTGAGTACCATTTACTGTGGTCTTTTCAGGGCGGTTGTTTTTTATCTGGTAGCTCTGAAGCCTCCTTGGCATCATCACTGCCCTATGTTATCACCTCAACATTCTGAATTGGGCTTTCTGATTTAAGGATTGTGTAGTTTGGCCAAAGTGGTACTTTCTGAAATAGGAAGGATGTTTCTCATACCCTTTTTCCTTTTGTAACTGAAATGCAGACTATTGAACAAAGCCTCTCGACTGCAGGGGGTAGAGGGAGAAACCAGAAATGAAAGCTTCTTTAAGAACCAAACTACTTTGTGATTTTAAAACAAAATAAAAGTTGTATTATTCGTCTTTGCATTAGAAACCTGCAGAGACCTGACATCTCTTGGGTAGTGAAAATGTTTATACAGTGTATTTGGGATAGATGTGAGCTTGCTACAACCCTTGCTCTGAGCTGAAAGAAGGGTTTTGGTGCATCACGTATCGTTTTGATTAAATTTTATTTAATCACAAAGGATGAAAAGGCAATAGTGTAAAAGGTGGATTTTTTTCTGTGATTTTTTTTTTTTTTTTGAGCATAGTAAAAATCAACAACAGGAGGTTCTTCCTTTGCTAACCACTTCAAGCTTCTTGTAGTGAGCACATGAACACAAATCTCTATCAAACAATGCTACAAGGACTATTCTGCCTCTGGGTTTTCTGGTTTGTCTTTCTTTTGGTGGTGGTGGGGAATGCTTGGAGAGGAATTTGAGCTTATTTTTATGGGGTGATTTGGTTTGGTTAATCTGCTTTGGTTGTCTTCTGTATATTTATTTATCTTTTATGTCCACAGGCATGTTGTTGTGCATGTTGTATGCAACTTACTATTTGATACTCCAGCAGTGCACAAGCCTTGTGCCGGCTGTATCAGGATCTGAGAAAATACTGTCTTTGATAGCTCTTTTATTGCTAACTCCTATGGCTCCTGGAGGAGTCTTGGTTTTTCCATAGATCCTATAGCATGCATCACTGATGTAAGGAGTCATGCTGATGAGGATAACTGCTAGTACTCTGATTTTTGTGAATGCACATGTGTCAGAACATGCAAGGTGTTGATCTGCAGTGCCCTGCACTGGGAAATGTTTGGATTGACCCATTTCTTCTCACATGTTGAGTTTCTCTGCTGTACTTCAAGCGCTGTCATGTGAAGAGCAGTCCCAGAGAAGCACAGAAGTATGTATGGCTCTGTGCTCAGCACTTGTGCAAAAAACCCCTGACAGACTCAGGGAAACAGCTGTTCACTTTGCAGCCAGAAGCAGCATATAGTTTGACAAAAAAAAGGAGAGTAGCAAAATTAAAAGTTTTCACTATGAGCATAGAAATTTACTTAGGTTAACGGGTGGGAATATTGTACTGTTTATACTGCTAGAAAAATGTCATGTTGCCTCTTCATATAGGAGAAAATATATTACAAAAGTGCTATACCACATGTTAACAAGTGTTACAGTTAATTTTAAAAGAAAAAAATAACACTGGGGTAGCCCTCTACAACAGAGAATCATTGCTTTGAGGTTCATGGGCAGCAATTCCTCTATCACGCCTCGAGCCATACTCCTGACTGCATCCCAGTAATAGGGTTAAACTGTAGGAATCACTGAGGCCAAATGAAGAAAATGTTCTGCAGTCTCTTCAGTCTGTGGGGAGGGCAAGGAAGGGGAGAGAAAAGTGGGAGCATGAGGCAAACTGGAAGGTCCTGTATGTTTTGGAGCAAGGTTTTACTCCTTAATCTCTGTAATAAAGCATGACCCAGCTGAAGTCTATAGAAGAAGTTCCATCTTCTATAAGAACTTGATACCTGCAGTGCTGGGCTCATTAGGGTGTTGTCTGACTATGTGCTATGTAAACTGAAAATTGAGAAAACCCTTTAAATCGGACATAAAAATATAAAAAAGGACCAGTCAAGCACCATGTGTTGTCTGAAGGGCTGCACATCCTTGCAGAATTGGATGGATTACACCCAACGTATCGCCACAGAATTTTCATCTCTGGCCTTATTCACGCTTTGTTCAGGATGCACAAAATTTCCTTACAGCCCTTCTGAACTTGAGCAGTCTCTGACATGCTGTTCTGTATAAATTGACTCACTTCTTCATATACTGTTTTTGTAGGGGAACTTCTGTTGTTTTGCAAAACTATACAGCAGCGAATGCTTCCTGGTGCCTCTTCAACACATGAACTGGGATGGAAGGGTTGTGTTCGTTGTTGGGTTGGTTTTTGTTTTGCTTTGTGGGGTTGTTTTGTTTGGGTTTGTGGGTTAGGTTTTTTGGGTCATTTGTTTTTCCCCTAATGGTTTCACAGGTATTTTGGGAAGATAAAGCCTGTCTGTACAGGTCAGAGTTGGGCCACTGAAGTAATGTCGTTTTGGTGCAGCAGGCAGATGTATCATGGCCTAGGATTGCTGTGTTTTCTGTTGATTTGCTTCCATCTTGTAATTATTTAGAGGGTCAGAAAACAGCTTTATAACCTGAAGTTTACAGGACATGCTCATGACAGTCTGACTCAAGGGACACAAGAAAAGTTAGAATTCATTGGACCAGGATGGAAGAGCAGGGTATCCTGGCGCAAGTCCTACGAAGGAAAGGCTCTCCTTGAATCCAGGTCACTCAATACTGGATAGTATTTCTTGTCAGTGGCCATACAATTAAAATGGAATCTTCATCTTCTTTTATTTTCCTTAATGGGGTTGGGTGAATATCACCCAAAATGGAAACAATGGGGTTTTGTTTGTCAAGAAAAAAATGAGAACTTTTCCTTTTGGTTCCCTCTGAAAGGTTTGTTCATTTTCTCAAATCAGGCTCCACACTAGCACATTGATTACTGACACAGCCCTGTTCAGATTGTTTTAATTCAATGTTTATTTGTTTTCAGAAGTCTTGTTTAATTTTGAGTAAGATGTTATCTTAATTAAGAAAATCCTTCTTAAGTGTAAGAATAAAGTGACTTTATCCTATCCATAAAAAAAGGCATTTTATTTGGTGATGGTATTTGCCTTTTTTAAAAAGTCAACTTGTAAATGTGTGTGGGGTTTTTTTCCAGCAAAACCATTGGGTTTTGCACTCAATAGACTTGAATAGCTTGGCACTCCTGACACGTAGCCCAGCTTCTTGAACTGAAGATCACCTTTCCTCTCTAGACATTTCCTTTACACTCATCAGCAAAGCTGAATCAGTATTACATTTCTTCTGTGTGTTTCCAGCCTTGTAAGACTAAGGTACAAAATAAGAACCAGCATATACTCCCTGTGGTACGTGGAGTAAAGAATGTCCATCACACAGGTCTGTGCCAAGGGTTCATTTCCATTGGATGACAACTGTATGAAGAGTTCCCTTTAGATGAAAACTATACCTTCTGTCTTTAGAGTCTCTTTTACCAGTGACTTTCTGTAAGATATCTTCCACTGTCAGCAAATAGGGTGTGCAGAGGTGGGATCACCAAGAATGGAAGGGGTGTGGAAGCCCTCTCTAACCATTTTCTGCACTCACTTAACTGGTTACTGGGACAGCTCAAGGACTCATTTCCATAAAGTAAATACTGTATTATCCTCCTCTGCCCATGCTGAGGAGAAGCTAGAAGTACGGGTGGCATTTAACTTTCTTTTGGTGCCAATTATGTGTGTTATCACAAGTGAGGCTCACAGAAGGTCTGGTGCCTGTACACACAGCTTGACATGTTTCTGCAAGAACTTACTTAGTGTTTGTCCTGCAATAGTAAATCTGAATCCGCTTACTAGTAGTGTAGTTGCCTAATTTAGAATAAAGTGAGCTCTTTAAAAGGTTCAACTTCGTTCTATTTATATGCCCTATACAGTGTAGAAGATCAATTTTTGTCTCCAGATAAAAGGCACCTATATTAGAATATAAATTATGTCCATGGCTTTTGGGTGTGCTGCATACAGATTAGAAGCAGCTCCTGTAACATATGGAAAACTACAGAAAATACGGGCTTTGCTGGAACCATCTTCTGACTGTTGCTTCTTTTGCTATATTAGGTTTTTCTACTTTTAAGCTTCGCAAAACATGGTTTTGCAAAAATTAAGACTATTTACAAAACACAGCCATACCATTTTTGAGGGTAAAACTTCTCCATGGATAATGAGGGTCCCTTGCAGCATATGCAATAGTGTAGGATATGGAGGGAAACAAGGTACCTGTGAAGGAATTTTACCTTCTGAAATTGCTAAGTTCATCAAGCTTGGTAGTGGAACCAAGATTCAAAACTGTACAGGTCCTTTGTAATGATCTGCTGCTGCTGCTTAAGGGTGGCAGTCAGGCCAACAGAGCAGTATTTGGTGTTAGTTGAAGGAAGCAGAAGGAGAATAATAAATATTCAGATTTCTCTTTGTGCTATATATATGCTAGTATATATTCAAGAGGAGACTGCTTGTAACATTTAAAACGTGTAACTGCTTATGTTTCTCTGTTACACTGTTTTCTGACTGAATTAGAAAAAAGAGTCAAATCCTATTCCAACAATATTTAAGATATTTTATTATGAAAGTGAACAACATTTCAGGAAAAAACTATTTAGTGACCATGCAGAAGTTGAATATATAACTTGATAATACACAGCCTCCTCTACTCACAGATTACGCTCAAAGCAAAAATATCTAAGTATTGTGTATTTGAGGTAAAACTAGCTGCGTCTGTAGAGGCTTCTATAAGATAGAGGCCCAAATCTGACTAATTGTTTATGATCTTATATAAAACAAATATTGCCACATCCTCGGATTTCATATCTGATAACAGCAATTTATCAAGATTTCATTGCAAATTAAAATATTATTTTCAGTTAACAGGAACTGTAAAACTTGCTTTCTCCTTTTTGCACTGCTTCTTTATTAGATTACGGTCTCCGTGCATCAGGGAGCTGTGTTGTCTTTTACAATTATATAGCACTTAGTTTCAGTTGTACCCATAGGGCGCGAAGAACAGGAAACGATGACTGTAACAAGTTAAACAGTAGTGTCTGATTAATGTGTTGGTGAAGCAGCTGGGATCTGGTGGCTTTAGAAGCAGGAACTGCATGGGTTGCTGTTGCTCAGCCCCACTGTGATATAGGACTGATCCCCCCCCACTCTGGAGAAAAGAGTTCTGATATGATGTCCTCTCTGACAGACTAACTGCTCCACTTCAGGATGCACCTAGTAAAAACTGGAGTGCATCAAAGTCAGTTGTGGGTATCCAGAAGGCCTGAGGATATCAGTTTGGTTTGCTGGAGTTCCAAAGAGCTGTATGGAAAATGAACAAATGTTACTTAAATTCAGCCTGCCCATTTTTGATACTGTTCTATGAATCAAAAGTAAAAATAACTTAAATATTTCCTTTGGATCTATGCAATTGAAAGATTTTATAATTTAAAAAATAAGCAAAGGAAATGTCAAAACAAGTCGCTAGATGTTGAAAAGTTTATATTTCAATGTCAGGAAGCTTTTCATGGTTTTCTCTACTTTCTTGAAAAAAATAACATGAGCAACTTAGCAGAAGTGAAGCAAGCTACTTAAGAAGTTTTAGTGCAGGTGAATCTGCAATTTTTACCCCCAAATAAATGTTTGCCAAAGCTATTTGCAGTGCTCTAAGACCAGTGTGTTATTGGATCAGTGTCTTTTACTTTCTGTAGCTCAAGGAAGAGAGATTGAACAATTCCTGTCATGTTTTCCATCAGATGGTGGTGCTGGCAAAGCCCTGGCAGCAAACCCGCCTCCTCCTGGAGCTGGCGGGTGACATCTAGGTTGTGAGGCTGCTTCAGTTTGAGCATGGATGGAATGTGAAATGTCTTGAAAAATAGGAACACAGAAGCTTCCTTCCAGAAGGTAGATCCTGTGAGAAGCATCTCCATAATAAGGGATTCTCCTTTAAAACAAGTTGGATTTTTATGAAGATATTTGAGTTCTGACATTCTATACACACACACACACATCTGCTGTTCCCTGGGAGTTTAGAGAGCCATAACTTTGTATGAGAAAGATTCAAAGTCTCCTCTGACTTGAATAATTCTAGCATAAAAGTAACACAGCTGTGTTTGAAAATAGGGCAGATGAAAAGAGGCTCTCATTTCTTCTTTCCTCCCCAGTGTATCTCCTAAGGCAGAGCAGAGAAGGGGCTTGCTGGCAGCAGGCAACCAAGAGCAACTTGAGCAGGAAAAGGGGCTTGGTTGGTTCCAAGTGACCCCATGTCGTGGTTTCACCTGAGGTAGAGTTAATTTTCTTCATAGCAGCTAGTATGGGGCTATGTTTCAGATTTGTTCTGGAAACAGTGTTGATAACACAGGGAAGTTTTAGTTATTGCTGAGCAGTGCTTACGCAGTCAAAGCCTTTTCTGCCTCTCACACCACCCCACAGTGTGTAGGCTGGGGGTGCACAAGAAGTTGGGAGGGGACACAGTCAGGATAGCTGACCCCAACTAACCTAAGGGATATTCCATATCACATGATGTCATGCTCAGCCTACAAAGCTGGGGGAAGAAGGAGGAAGGGAGGGATGTTCAGAGTGGTGATGTGTATTTGTCTTCCCAAGTAACCATTAAGCGTGATGGAGCTCTGCCTTCCTGGAGATTGCTGAATACCTGCCTGCCAATGGGAAGTGGTGAATGAATTCCTCCTGCTTTACTTGTATGCACAGCTTTTGCTTTACCTATTAAACTGTCTTCATCATAGCCACAGGTTTTCTCACTTTTACTCTTCTGATTCTTTCCCCCACCCCACTGAGGGGAATGGGTGGCTGTGTGTGGCTTAGTTGCCAGCTGGGGTTAAGTCATGACACCCCCCAGATCCTGTAACCTCAAGTCTCTAGTCTGAGATACTGTGGCATCAGGCTCCCCTTGCAGCACAAGAAGTTTTCATAATGCCTGAGTTTATTGGCGAGGTGTTCTCTGTTATAACCTTTCATATAGAGGAACAGGCTTAGTAAATGTTTAAAAACAAACCCAAACAACTAAATCTACCAATAAGACATCAAGAATAATAACAGAATCGAGTAACTGTTTCACTCCACAAAAAATTACTGCTTCAGCAGTAGACTTAAGACTGCCTTTGAACAAAATTAAATTGAGCTGTAATAAGTTTGTTATCAGTTCTAAATGATTTTAAAGTACTTACTGACTAAACTAGTAATTCGTAACTACATGGAGGTATCCAAATTGAAATTAAATATTAGTGCCTTTGTGAATAAATATTTTTCTTCCTGTTTTTAAAACCTGAATATAATATGTCTTCAGGGTTTTTTAGTTTGATTTTGTGTGATTTAAACCACCAGTATGTGGCTTTAATGCTGGTTTGTTTTTAATGATAAGTATGTTTGTAGGTTTAAGACCAGCTGTAAATCAGAAAAGCAAGAGCATGAATTGTCATGTAAAAGAATTTTATAGTCTACAAACATGAGCACAACTGTGAAATGCAGGAACTATTTTAGAATAGTAATTTATTTTTTGAGGGGAGTAAAAGCTCATATAGATTCAAGATGTTTTAGCAGGCACTCTCTCAATCCCTTGAGTGACTCCACTCCAGGAATAGCCCAGTTGCTTGCTTTTCAAAGTGAACTCACGTAGAGTGAAATCTGTGGAACTACAACCATTGACTCCATTATGTGTCTCTTGAGACTGATTTTTTTTTTTTTTTATTTTTTTTTTTCCCTAGTGTGTTAGGCTTTTTACATTTTTGCATTATAGCATCATGTATTGAAAGGGACCAGCTTGGCCCAGTTACCCAAATCACTGTCTGCTGAACAGAACAGAGAAGTGTGCTCCCCATCAGTGTTAGCTCTCAGCCTGGGCTGGTGACAAGTGTATTGATTCCTGAGCTTTTCTAACACTTGCTGAGACTCTCATATTGTATTTCAGTGTATGGCAAAGTCAGTTAAGATACTTTACAGCTTGTAACGTGGATCGCATTCAGCATGCAAAGGCTCTGAGCTCGAAAGCAAGACATGCCTCATTGCTTTTAACAGTTCTGATCATGCAGGATACAAGGATGATGGTTCTGTGGGGAAAATGGCTCTGTGTTTGGCAATGCAAAGGACATATAAAGCAAGAATGGGATGCATTTCAAAGAGGCATTCTGCTTAATGTTTGTTTGAAACCCACAGACTGACTTAATCAAAGAAGGAAAAGTGCATTGAATAGGTTCAGTGTACTTGGAGTAAGTAATTAACTATTGGTTTTCTGACAAGATTGCACTTGACGGCCAAAACCTTTGAATAGGAGCAGAAAAGAGAAACTAGCTTGATTTAATTAAACAGCAGAAGTGCCTATCTCATCACTGTTTCTGTCAGGGAATTGGGAGTCAAGGTGGCTAGAAAAAACAGGGCTGCTGTAATGCTCTTTAAAGAGTGGGAACTTCATTTGAGGAGAGACTGAATGCATTTACCACATTCCTTGTCTAAAGAAGCATTAAATCTAGTAAGAGATAAGCTTGAGAAACAGACCCATAAAGTGCATTTTTCCATGATTATTCTTGTGATTATCAGTCATATTCCATATTGAATAAAGCTAATAAAATGTAGTGTAATCTGAAATAATGCAAGCAGCTTGATTTGAGGTCTCGGAGCTGTGTGAGCTGGGAGGCAGCAGAGCTTGGTCAGAGTTCAGGTGCTGCAGACCTCAGCTGCTCTTACTCCCCAGGCAGGGGCTGTTTTGAGAAATGTTATGTTGTACTGCCCCTGGTCCCTCCTCCTCTCTCCTCTGCACAGCTCCTAGGGTGATGTTTTCAAAGGCAGTTTTTTCTTCCCACATAAAAATGGAAAAACTTTTAAACCTAATGATTTTGAAAGATAATTTTTCATATTTCTCACTCACTCCTCCTTTGCGACATGATCAGGGAACTTTAAAAGCAGTAAATTAAAAAAGTGTAACTTACGTTATAGTAAGTAAGTGTCAGGGGTATGAGCAGCAGGACTTTATTAATTAGTGTTCTAAAAAATACAAGACCAACTTGTAATAGGTATTTTGAATCAAGTAATGGTTTTCTAAAGCTAATACATAAACATGGGGTGCCCTGCCATAATGCAAAATTGTATTTCATACTTTAATCTTTTGGGTTTGGGGTTTTATTTTTTTGCTTTGCACAATGTCTTCAAATGGGCCATTACCTCCAGAACAGTTGAGCTGAAGTCCAAGCCGAGGTGTTCAGGTCAGGCAGGGCAGGAATCAGCATGGACCTGTGCATTCACCCCTCTATAGCTGCAACAGCATCTGACCTGAACGCTCTCCAGTGGCTGCACTATCACTTTTTGTATTCCCTGTGGAGCCTACTCCTTTATGTGCATCAGTGAGCCTGAGAGAGTTTTCTTCCCTGCTACAGAAGTGTTTATTATGGTGATGATTAGGGAAACTGTAGTGAGTGAACATGTTAAATGTTATTGCTCTGCTACTGTTTCTTGTGGTGTTCCCTTTCTGTTTCGTTAGGCCCATATCCTACAATGAGATCTGGCATGGTGTGTATGCCCATATAGATACACTGGTGGGTTTTGTGTGCATTTCTATATGCCAGCAAACTTTACTTGCTTTATGTATTTTAACTTTAAACGACAGAAGAGAGAACTTAACAAATTTTGTAACTTTAGATACTTGATGTGTCTAACTTCTGTAAATATGCTGCATTATTGAAAGAAACTTACCATTTTCTCTTGCTCAAACTAAAAACGGTATGTTTTGTCATTGGTAAAGCTCAGTTTATGCAGAGTGTACGTTGAGTTTCTCTAAAATGGAAATGCACAGACAATAAGCTCTTTTGTGTTCAATCTGGCTGAAATGCATTGAAAAAATTGTATTTCCTGGTCTTCATTTCTGCTCTGTTACCAATGCAGATGCACTCTTTGCAGTATGGTAAATACCAATGTCAGGAAGAAATGTTGTTACTTAAAAAGCAAGTTTAATATTCGGTTTCTTCTTTGTAAATATATTCAGATTGATTAAGATAATTCACTGGGGAGCAGTGCCTTTGAAATTTTGTCTTTTAAGGACAAACTGTAAAATAATCCCTTAAATTTACCTTCTTAAACCAACCATACCTGCTATTTCCTGGTAGTCCAGAAGAAAAGTGACAAAGTCAGAAGAGGTCTGCTGTATGACTTGGATAGTGCTGTTGGAAGTTATCTTTTATCTTACAGTATTCATATATACTGGAGCACCATCAAATTACTAGCTGTAGCACTAGAAAAGATCAGTGGGTTTCTTTCCTTAGCTTTCTACATCATTACTGAGCTGCTCTTATCTGCAGCATGTCTGGCTTTACCCTGGAGTAAAAGCTGTTGCAGGCTATGGTTTTTGGGAGACATGAGCCACCTCCCCACCTACAGCAGCACAGCGTCCCTTGTCCCAAACAGCCCATGCCCTTCTGAAGAGTATATGTGGATCTCTGTGCTCTGCACTTTGTGGGAATGAGGGATTCCTTTGTCTTCTTTCTGAAGCAAAATCTCAGTGCAGGTTACAGGTTTGAAGTTGCTGCAGAGATAAGTCAGCAGTGATATAGAGCTAAATGTAAAACCAGAACTTTAATTTGTATGGAATGTGACATTGCACACATGAGCAATGGTAAAACTGACTTTTTTTGTGTGTGTGTGTTTTGTCTTCTGTATGTTATTTCACCAATTTTATATAAAAACCCTAGAATTTGTTAAACATCAGTCAGTCCATGTTAACATCTGGCCCCATAAGATCTGTAAATCTATTACAACAGCTGGATTTATAAAGCACAGGGGGCAAAACAATCAGTAATCATGCAGGCAGCCAGGCTCTGAGGCAACAATCCCTGTCTCCTCCTGCCTCTACAGTGGCTGCTCCTTGCCCTCTGCAAGACTTGCTCTTTGTATAGTTCATATCTCTTGTGTGTGGTCCACTGCCCCTTCTAGCCAGAGACAAATAGATGCTTTTGGGGGAGCCACATTTTCTCCTTCAGGTGTGCTGAGAAGTAGGTACCACTCCTGCAGTGCAGGTTAGGAGGCATCCCTGGCACCCTTGGCGGAGTGCTGGGGATGGAGGGACACCAGTGGCTGGCCTGGTCCATGCGGCATGGTGTAATTTTTCGCATGTACTGGCACCAGTGCTCTCATCTGCACACAGGCTGATTCATAAATACCAACCCAAGCTCATACTTTATCTTATCTTATGCACTCTTTTCCCCTTGCTTTTCTGGCAAGACAGTGCAAGAGAAGTGTATTGTTTCGCATGTTATTCCAGATGTGGATGTTACAGTTGTGCTGTGTAACAATAACTAGATTTAGAGAAAAATAGGAATAAAAAATACTGTATGCAGCCAAGTTAATGTTGCTATAAAATCTGAATGCTTTCTTGTTTTTTTTAATGTTTGAGCTGACAATGTGATATCAAATTATCTTATTTATCTTTGTACTTAAAGTGTGTGTAAAAATTAAAAGCCACTGCTCCTTAGAAGCAAATATCAGTCCACTTTATCTTCCTGATGTACTGTAAACTGCACACATAGAAGAGGTTAGTAGCTGAATGGGGATGATTATGAAGATGAATGAGTGGCCGGGAGACAGAGTCAGTTTAATGAGCTGAGCAGTAAGGAGGCTGTAATTTTCATAGATTAGCGCTGAACTTGTCACTTACCGGCTGATACGACAACTTAGTTTCAGAACTACAGTATGTCAGAAACGAGCTTAGAACCAGTGGCAGTCTGGTTATCTCCCATGTAATCCAAATTACAAGTGTAGCTCTCCTGGTTGTGGGTTGCCTCTCCCCAGTGTTTTACCAGTTACAGGTAACGAGCAGAACCTGGAAAAGTGCATGGTTAGTCATATGTCAGATGATGCAATTTCTTTTCCTGTGCCTTGCTGTGCTTGTGGAGCCTCTGGGCAGGCTGCTGGCCCCAGGCTCTCTTGTGGCGAGTCAGCTTGGTACACCATCAGACATCTTCCCTGAGGGATGCAACAATGTGGGGAAATGGTGAATTCCCAAGACCACCGATGTGCTGTTGAAGATCCAGTGCTTTCTTTTGTTATCATCAAGTTGGGCTCTGGTGCTGCCTTTCAATATGTTTGCTCATTTCCATACAGGTTTGTTACCAGGTTTTGTGGGCTTTGGCTGCTCAGTAACAGCTCCCAGTCCAACAGGCTAGAGGTGGAAGCAGGGGAAGCTTGTGAATGCTTAGTCTGTTGTCAACAACTGCTTGTTCTAGCATCCCCAAGAAACCCGTCTCCCAGTGTCATTGGGCACCTAGTGTCTTAACTGACAACAGAGAAAGGGGGTAGCTCCAGGTTTGCTCTTGCAACAGGTCTGCTTGATACCAGTGAGTTGAGGACCTGGTTCCTGTAAGGGAAGGCAGTAGCAAAACAAACACCTGGGCTGATTTGTTTTTTACAAACTAAGCGAAAGCCGTGAGCCCCCAGTCTGGCACCATTCCCAGAAGTCTTATTTTACAGGCATGATGCTCTTGATAATGGAATTGCTTCTGGAGTAGCGTACAAGGGATAATTATTGTTCCACAAGCAGATGACAGTGTTGATTTCTCCCCCTCATATTTCATTCAGGCTGCATGTTGATTTGTTGAAGGAGTGTTTTGGTTTTGAACAACTCAGGGATGGAAGAGGGAAGGACAGTTTTGGGTTTAAGACTTACCTGCCATTTTGCCCTAGGAAGTGCTTTCACCCTCTTTCTCCTCTACCCGTAAGACAAGAGCAGTGATGGTGTCTACCTTTGTTCAGCCCTCAGAGTTTTCAACTGTCACAGCGTATTGTATAGGCACTATACCACTATGCTTCTTGTAAGTAAACTTCACTTGTAGCAAATAACACTGACTCGGTAAAACTGCTTTAAAAATAAAGTTATACTCCACCATATACATGAACTTCACAATCAAGTGGTGCTGCTGACAGCTGTCAGCAGCCAAAGGTAGAGGGTTCTGTACTGCCCTTGGACAGACCCAAGTCCTGCCATACTTTCTCCCTACACTAGCCCTATCTTTTCATCCTGTTCTGCTTTTCAACCATGCTCTCAGGTGTGGTGGCTCCTCATGAACATGCAGGTGTGACTACATGGCTCTTGACTTACGCCAGCACGTGAAACCAGAGCTTTTAAAAAGCAATTTCCCTGTGTGCTTTCTGAGCATTAGTTAAGTAACAGTGTTAATCTGTCAGGACCTGAACAGATGAGTCAGGGATATTGTGTGTGTGTGTGTGTAATTTTGTCTTTTTAAATGTAAGTGCCTATGTTTTAAATGACCCATTTAAAAAAAAGAAAACAACACATTGACCTTTAAAAACCACTGTATGCCAGACCTTCTTAAGAGATTTGGCACTGACATTTCTGTCATAATGGAAGATTCATTAAGGTCAGTGATAAATTTGCTGCAATAAATACAGAAGAATTAAGAGCTCATCAGCATTACCACAGTGTAATGTTCAGTGGATTGAATTATGTACTTAGAAAGATGAATCTGTAGCAATTGGCAAGCTTCAAGAGGAAGGCTGTATGTGTATGTAGACATGTGTGTGCATGTGTGTGAGAGGAACAGCAGAGGAAATAAGGGGACAAAAAGGGAATTTAAGAGAGCAAAACATTTCTTTACTCATTGTACAGCCCAGTAATGTTTAGAGTAGACATGACAAATAGTACAATAGCTTGTACTTTCAATCATTGCCTTGTAATTGATGTTTCTTGTGGTAAATGCTGCGGTATGACTGGGTATCTGTCCTGCTCTTCTCCCCTCACAGAGTACACACCGTCTTTTAAGCTGTATTTAGTGCAAACATCAGTATTGATCGTGATTGATGAAGCAGTGTGAGAGGGTCAGCCCTTTACCTGCCCCCGGAGTAATTGGCCTGCAGTTTGTTAAAGGGTAACAGAAGAGATATTAAAAATGAAGAAATGTACTAAGTGGCTGTGAGCTGTGTTCCCAGCTGTTCAGAACATCTATTCTGTAATATGGAGCATCAATCTAATTCTCCACAGAGGGTAGGAGCATGGCAAGTCAAACGCCTCCGATAGGCAGTCCTCACCAGCAAGATACAATGTTCAATTTAAGGAAAGATTGAAGAACATCACTCTTCCCTTAAAACAATTTGTACAGAATAAATTTGCCACTTGCCAGCTATTCCCACAGAGGGAAACTGATAATAGGACAGAGAAAATCATGTAACATGATTTAGGATTCCCAGAATGGGATTACAGTTGGTAATAAAACAGGAGGGAAGCAGGAGAGAGAAGAGCTGACAGTAAGCTTGATGTTAATTCAGAATGCTCTCAAACCCTTAGAAATTCAGCAGGGCTGTGGGTGCTGGGTACCTCTCAGCATCAGGACTCAGTCTGAATGCAGGTTCAGCATACTTGCAGATACTGGCTCTGTACACCTCAGCTGGAACTGCTTGGTGCGAGTTCCTTTACAAACCTGGTCCTTAAGGCTTGTGTATTCTACAAAATAATTCCTTGCTGAAAATTGCTGTCAGCCACTGAACTAGTGCCACACATGGCTTGCCTTTTGTCTTTCCTTTTGGCAAAATCACTTACAGGACAGGTTCAGCTGAATCTTTGTTGACAACCTATATTGATAACAATAAAAAAATCTCCAAAGCCTAAAACTAGATTCTGCTGTATATCACTCGGGTCAGCCCTGCATGCCACCTGGAGCAGACTGAGAATCTCTCCTATGCTGCTTATACTGGGTGGTAGTTCATCTTGTTTATTTGCTGTGAAGTTAAAGGTAGAATTTACCCTATTAGAGACTGCTAGCTCTGTCTTCTGAAAGTGTAAAATGGAGAATAAATTGTAGCAGATGTTAAGTGCACAAATCTACTTGAGGACATAGCTAGCTTTAGTTGCCCTTATGCAATTATTACTTATACAACATGGCCTATAAGCCATGTGTCTAAGCCTTTTTGGGGGGTCTGAGGTGTATTATGGTATAAATTAGAAGGATGCAGGCAATGATGGAAGGCATTTAACCTAGAGAAGGCAGAACTGGCGCTCTAACGAAGCCTCGTACAGAAGATCCAGCAGTTGAGGATGGAGAAGAAGGTATAGTCAGCACTAAAGTTAATGCATCCATTCAGATCTTGGTGGTATGGGCCTGCAGCAAATCTCAAAGTCCCACAGGGCAGGCAGGAACTCAAACCCTTTATTCTCTGTCCTCCTTTTCTTCTCTTTGCTAAGTTTAATGTCATTGGCAGGCATCTTGTAACCATAGCACTGAGGAAAAAAAAAAAAGATGAATTTTGGTTTCCTAACAATAAAATTATTGCTCACTTGATTTAAAATCTCTGTTCACAGAGCAGAAGCTGTGCTCTAGATGGTTGAGGAGCTGAGTCCTATGAGTGCTTTACAACAACAAACCTTAATGCATGTTCTTTCAAAGCTCTATTGTAACTAAAATATGTTGCTCCGACCCTAATTTTAGTATGGCTTTAGTGGATGAGACTGAAAATAAAATAAAAAAAATCCTCACCAAAATAATATTGTGCATGTACTGAATGTCACTTGTATGTTTCTGAAATATGTTTGAACACCTTCAGAACAGTGAATTTCCTTTTTTTAAATCACAATGGTTTAAATCAGTGATTTATTTTTTTTTTTCTGTGACTATTATCTTCTGTAGGCCAACTGTGATTTGAAGAAACATTGTAAGTATAGCTTTTAATGGTGTATTTAGTTTCTTCCACATAGTAACAATGATGACATTTTCATCATTGTTCCTATGGAATGCATACTAGTAATTGAAAGGAAAGTGTGTCCTCATGGAATATATGGAGTACATATGCATAACGTGTGTAATGCTACATCTAGCACCATACAGAAATGTTCTTAACCCAGAAAACCTTTCCCCATACCAGCTCCTAATAAGAACACGCTGGTGTGTCCTGTCCCACAGTAACTTACTCAAAATCTGTGCATGAAGTTGGTGGTGTGCTAACTCTTTAGGGAAGGAGCTATGCTGTTCAGCTCTTATATGCTAACCTTTTTAATCAACTTACCTTATGCAAGTCAATTGCTAATTAACTTCAAGTACAGAAAATGCAGATGATCTTTGTGTTTAAAATTACTAGGCTACTTAAAAAGGCTACTGGGATCAAAACTTGAGCCACCGATGTGTCCTGGGTTCAGCTTTAACAGTTATTTTTCTCCTTCTTAGTAGCTGGTGCAGTGCTTGTTTTCGACTTTAGTCTGAGGACAGTGCTGATAACACACGGATGTTCTAAGTTGTTGCTACGTAATGCTTACCCTGACCAAGAACTTCTCAGTGTCTCATGCTCTGCCTGTGAGGAGGGGCAGCGGAAGCCGGGAGGAAGCAGAGACAGGACACCTGACCCAAACTAGCCGAAGGGGTATTTCATACTACAGCATGTCATGCCCAGTATATAAACTGGGGGGAGTACCTGGAAGGGCTAGACTGTTGCTTGGGTCGGGCTGGGTATCATTGCCAGGTGGTGAGCAATTGTATTGTGTATCACTTGTGTTTATTGTTTTCTTTTCCTTTTCCCTTTTTAGTTTTATATTCCCTCCCCTTATTTCCCTTATCATTATTATTATTGGTGGTAGCAGCAGTGGTTTTGTGTTATACCTTAGTTACTGGACTGTTCTTATCTCAACCTGTGGGATTTACATTCTTTTGATTCTCTTCCCTGTCCCTCTGGGAGCAGGGTGGGGAAGAAGGGGTTGAAATGAGCAAGTGGCTGCGTGGTGCTGAGTTACTGGCTGGGTTTAAACCACGACACTATGCCAAACTGGGCTTTATGCTATTTGATTTCTTTGTTATTTGTAGATATGCTAGAGGCTGGCCTAATGCTGTCCACAGAATCGAGTAGCTTCTGATGCCCCTGAACTGAGATGGCTTGTGGAAACAAGGAGGAGTCAGATCCATCCTAGCTGTGTGGGTGTGTACCCATGAGGACCCCCATACTGCTCCTTTCCATGAAGCTCCTCCTGTGTAGGACATGGAGCTGCTGCATCTTCCCTGGGATGCTGTGGGAGCTTCCACAGGCCTCATCTTCAGTGGCCCTTTTCCCTACCTGAATACAATGCCAAGGGACAAAGAGGCACCACTTATGTAGGCCTTTGCCTTAGGGCTCTATTTCAGCAAAAATAAATTAACTTTAAGTTGAAAGAGCAGGTAGAGGGAGTCTATTCTTTACACTAATGCTATTGTTCAAGGCTTCCTGAAACACAAATCTGAAGTCCTGAAGCTGAATTGAGGAAGCAGAAACATATGTGCTGTGACTGTATGTATAGACAGAAATTTCATTATTGGTATTGGAGTGTAGGTTCTTCTTCAAGGCATACTCAACCTCAAGCTTGGAACAAGAGGCTTCATTAGATTTAATGTAATTCAGCCTCAAACTCTGTTCTGAGTCTAAAACAAGAACCTGAAAGTAGGGGTTTTATTTGACATGTAAATTTATTTTTCACCAGCTTTAAAAATTTGCCTTTGAATTCATATAATGATTTTCAACATGGGATCCTGGGATAACTTTCTGGAGTCCATAAAAGAGAATAAAGATTTATACCATACAATATATACACCTTATTTATATTTTATACAGCAATTGGCAAGCATGACATCTTCAGTGAATGCTTTCAGAGGCCCTATTGATCAAAAGAGCATGAAAGCAACAGAAAATAGTTTACTTAATTATAATGAACAAAAATATGCCAGTTGACAAATAACAAATTATATACTTAAAGATGTTCTTTAGTGATATCATCCCCATTTCATAATTAAGGCACATTTTTAATACCTTCAGGAGAGATATTTAGAGGAATATCTACCAGTTGTGTGCACTTACCATTTTGTACTTGTGTTTTACAGTGCACCAAAATATATACTTATAATTTTATCACGCTTTTTTGCTTCCTTTTGCCTAATACACTGAGATGAACTAGTGAGGCAGAAACAAAATTAGGGACTTCCATTTAGGTGCATTAGTCACACAGTAAGGTAATCAGCTAGTTACAAATGGCATCATAAACTTGCCTCAGTGGAGCATATTTACTTTTTCTCAGCAGCCACCCTGTTGGAATAAAAGCTACAGTCAGGAGGAGAAAGGGTTATTAACAGGATTTTAAATATACAGGGATTTTTAATATTATGCAGTTACTGCCTGGCTCAGATTATCTAAATGGTGATGATAGTAGTGGTATAATTAAAGGAAAAAAAATAGTCTGAAGTAAGCAAAACCAGCCCACTTTCTGCTGCCTCCCTTCCCCTAAAATAACTAAATGGGATCTAGTCCTGACTGTTAATGAAGAGGCACTTTGGAGGGAGGTTATCACTTCAGGCAGAGCCAGACAAGAGAAGCAAGTTGCTGAGTTCTCCCTGCATTCATATGCAGACACAACATGCTCCTTCCCCAGGCCACGCTGCCCTGCCCTGGCCTGGCACGGCTGGGGAGCTCAGTCTCCATGAATGGAGATGTGTCCACCACCATTAGAAAGATGGTGTGGCTGGTGGGACAGAGGTGCCACCATTGTGGGCACTCTGCCACTGCCTGCTCAGTGTGGCTGGTGACTGCAGGAGGCATGGAAAGCAGAGCAAGTTGTTGCTTCCCAGGAGGTGAAGGGGCAGACCTAAGTTTATTGAAACCAATGCAAAAGACTCTGTTTTTAGTGAAAGAGGCCAGGTTTTGCCTTTGTGTTCAGCCAGTAATTAGCAGGACAGTGGGTAATGAAATGTTCTGTGGCAAAATTGCGAAGGCCTGCTCTGATGTCTGGAAAGGTTTTAAATACAAGATTCATTAGCTCAGCGTGCTTAGATCAATGAACAACTAAAAACCTGGGGCAGGGCATTGGTTAGCTACCTTCAGTGCAGTACAGTGTGGATGACAATGATAATGATAGTCTGAATGGGCTGACAACCTTGCTATTAGGCAGAGAAAATGATGATAAATGTCTATAAAAAGACTTGTGTTTAAACTCTTTCTGACTACCCATGTGAAACGCTTTCTTAAGTGGTCAGAGGCTTCAGAGACTTCTTGCCCAGTTAGTTTATGTTGAACTTGTTCTACATTTTAAATTTTTCAAACTTTTTTTGTCTTTGTGGTTTGTTTTGATGATGAAATGGTTGTGAAGTACAGTAGTTACTTTGTAGTGAAGAGTAGATGGTATGTAAGCATAAAATGTGTGAGGTTCCTTGTCCTAAGTATGCATTCATGTGAATGTTATATGACACTTCAATATTCTGATTTATTTGAGGTGCAAAGTTTTGGATTTCAGCATGGGGGGGGCGGGGTTTAGACTTTTAAAAGTCTTCTGGGAATATCTCTTTTGCAGCCTCATTCCTGTGTCTTTGACCCATTCAGCATACAAAAAGGGTTAGTAACTCTACCAATAATAGCTGATGCTTTCACCTCTCAGGAAGTGCCTAGTAAACAAGAAGAGCTGAGAACAATGTTTTGATAGTCAGGAAGGAAAAATGAAGTGAAGGGGTTGCAAATAGTAAATCATATAAGTGCGAAATGCGAATTCATTCCACAGTTTCAATATGAGGTTGCTCAGGCTGCAGATTCTTGGCAGTTTGACATCACACTGACTATTTTCCACATGTCACAAGTTCTGCTTTAAAAAAGGCTAGACATGTGCCGTTTGTTGATTTGGTAAATAACTGTTGGTAATGAAAATGTGTGTTTTCTAGCATACAAATTAACTCCTGCCTGAATTAGGCAATGGAAGTTATATAGCAAACAGAGCAAATAAACTTGTACATGTCCTATTCTAAAGGATTCTAAGTGTCCTTCACAGATCTGCTTAAAATGTTGCTCCTCTGGCAAAGAAGATTTCAACAGGACTGCTTGCAGTGTAAGCTGCTATGGGTGTTGATGGAGCACAATGCAGAGAAATTACAAAATTTGGTAGAAAATGAGTAATAGCAAGAGATATTTTTTTTCTTTTCATGTAAAAAAAAAGAAATGCTCATTTTAGAGGCAAAATAGAAAATTTAAAAAAGTTATCCCTTTTTCCCTAACAGATTAAAATCTATGGAAGTGAATCTGTATACCTGACCATAAATGCTTTTCCCAAGAACTAAATTTCTTCATATACTAACTTCTCTCTACTTTCATTTACTTTCTGTTGCATGGGAATAAAAAAGAATTACATGAGAGAAAAAGAAGCTGTTGGTGTGAATGTGGAAATGCAGCCTCTGGGCACTTGTATCTGTATGTCCTGGGTTCAGCAGTAGCAGTCATTTTTCTCCTTCTCAGTAGCTGGTGCAGTGCTGTGGTTTTGGCTTTCAGCCTGGGAACAAGGCTGATAACACCGATGTTTTTAGTTGGTGCTCAGTAATGTTTACTCTGACCAAGGACT
>WTXV02013400.1:3208-27667 GCA_009823435.2 Nymphicus hollandicus | reverse complement strand
GTTCTGGTGTCCTCAACATAAGAAGGACATGGAACTGTTGGAACAAGTCCAGAGGAGGGCCATGAGGTTGATCAGGGGGCTGGAGCACCTCCCGTATGAAGACAGGCTGAGAAAGTTGGGGCTGTTCAGCTTGGAGAAGAGAAGCTGCCTGGAGATCTCATAGCAGCCTTCCAGTATCTGAAGGGGGTCTATAGGGATGCTGGGAAAGGACTCTTCATTAGGGACTGTAGTGATAGGAGAAGGGGTAACGGACTTAAACAGAGGAAGTTTAGATTGGATACAAGGAGGAAGTTTTTTACTGTGAGGTTGGTGAGGCATTGGAATGGGTTTCCCAAAGAAGTTCTGAATGCTCCATCCCTGGCAGTGTTCAAGTCCAGGCTGGACAGATCCTTGGGTGATATGGTTTAGTGTGAGGTGTCGCTGCCCATGGCAAGGGGGTTGGCACTAGGTTATCTTAAGGTCCTTTCCAACCCAAACTATTCTATGATTCTATGATTCTATCTGTCATTGAACCATTTATGTACAAAACTCATAATCATGAAGTCACACACTGAAGCATTTCAGGTCACCAGAGAAACTTTGGAGTTAAAATTAAGAATTTGTATACCGTAAAGAATTAATGACTTTATTTTAGGGGCTGGTGTTTATAATGAAGACCAGTACTTACTAGAAGTATTTACTTGTTTTTAGTCATAGAATACCAGGTTGAAGGGACCTCAAGAGTCATCTGGTCCAGCCTTTCTTGGCAAAAGCACAGTCTAGGCAAGGTGGCCCAACATCCTGTTCAGCTGAATCTTAAAAGTGTCCTACGCTGGGGAATCCACCACTTCCCTGGGGAGATTATTCCAATGACTGATTGTTCTCACTGTGAACATTTTTCGTCTTGTGTCTAGTTGGAATCTCCCTGTAACCCCTGCCCAGTAGCCCTCGTCTTTATCATGGGACTCCTTGTAAAAAGGCAGTCTCTATCTTCTTTGTAGCCACCCCTTAAATCCTGGAACATGGTGAGAAGATCTGCCCTGAGCCTTCTTTTCTTAAGGCTAAACAAACCCTGTTCTTTCAGCCTTTCCTCACATGACAGGCTTCCTGGTCCTTTGATAGTCTTTGTGGCCCTTCTTTGGACCCTCTCCAAACTGTTCTCATCTTTTTTGTAGATCAGAGGACCAAACCTGAACACAGTATTCCAGTGTGGCCTGACAAATGCTGAGTAGAGTGAGACAATGACTTCTTTATCTCTGCTGGTGATGCCATTGTTGATGTAACCCAGCATCCTGTTGGCTTTCTTTGCTGCAGCTGCACACTGTTCACTCGTATCAATATTCTTGTCCACCCCCATGTCCCTTTCCACAGGGCTGCTCCCCAGCTGGGTAGATGCTAGCCTGTGCTGCACTCTTGGATTGTGTTTTCCCAGGTGCAAGACCTTATGCTTGTTTTTGTTGCACTTCATGAGGTTCTTGTTAGCCCACTCTTCCAGCCTATCCAGGTCATCCTGTGGCAGGTCCAGTGGCAGGTCACGAGTTTGAAAATGAGCTGTTTACCAGTACCCTCTGGGCGCAGCCTGTCAGCCAGCTCCCCGCCCACTGCACAAACCAGTTGTCTGGACCATAATGCATCAGCTTCTCTAGGAGGAGTCCATGGGAAACTTTATTGAGTGCCTTGGAGAAACGCAGGTAGACAGTGGCTATTAATACTTTCCATAAAGTGTGCAGAGTTATACACGCCTCACCCTGCATGGTGGATGTATATTAGAGAAAATGTTAGGATGGAAAATGGAAGAGGCTTTTCAATAGTTACTTGCTACACAGTGTATGTATTTATTTTCATTTTTCTGATAGCTCCAGCTATGAGAAGTTGCGAGAGTTAATAGATTCACTGAAGTGATATGATGAAGATCTTATCTGTTAAATTTACCTATTTAAAATTTTACCAATTACTTCCAGTACTTGCAGGGATTTAAATACATACCATATATAAGTCAAACTGTTCAGCCCCTGTGCATTTTTACAGTAGCTTTGTGTTCAGTAACATGTATGCCACTGCTTGTGGCCTTATGCTCATTGCTTTTAAATGCTTTCTTTAAGTAAAGGTACTATCTTGACTGCCAGCTACAGTTCCTGTGGTGTAGATTTTTGTGGATAAATAGGGAACTTACTTTCTAGTCCTTTTAGATATGTCAATTTCTAACCCCACTAGAATTTTCAGAAAGGGAAGTAGTCTTGTCTGGAGTGTATCACTATCGGGTTTTTTTTCCTCATTGCAACAGTAATGACAGATTTAAGATTTCTGCTGCATAAAAATGGTTCTACTTTGCTGTGTGTTTCATTGTCTAAATCTGATTTTCATATTTTAAAGATAATGAGCTACAGCAGTAACATGGGTAGCACATATTTTTTTAAACATGGTACTCAAATCTGCAGTCAGCAGCAGATTCAGGTGCCGCTATGATTACATTTGTGAAGGTCAGAAAGAAACTTGGAAAGTATCACAGGAGACTTAAGGATGTTTTCATTATGAAAGCAAGAAGGCTAATACACTTTTTCTGAATAGCTACTTTAAAGATAAGGAACATCATATCAAAACATGGTCATTTCCACAGTCGTCCAGATGGGTTTTATAGGAGGCATTGACTTTGTTAAGCAGATATTTGAGTGCTATATTAAATTGTTTTATTTCTCTGGGTGATATTAAATGAATACATCAACATACTGCTTGATTATGGGTCTGTGGTTGTAGGTTCTTTATCTTTTGTATTATTAAAAAAAAAAAAAAAAAAAAAAAAAAAAAAAAAAAAAAAAAAATTAGTGCCTGCCCATAGCCCATTTTAAGTTGCAGTTGGTGTATGTGATGTTTGCCTTATTATGGGTATGAAATGTACAGAAACGAAAGGAAAAGAAGGTATTCAGAACAGCAGTCCTTTTCAGAAACTGCCTTCAGGACCTTGGGAAGATGCAGAGCTGCCCTTTTCTGTTAAGGGAAGGAGTGTGGGAAGAAATTACTTCCTTTATTCATAGACGTGTTGTAATAATAAATACAATGAAAGCAATGGTACTGCTGTGATGGGACTCTAATATATACTTAACAGAGGCTAGAATGCATTATTCTGGTGGTTTTAGAATTTAAGGGCGTGAATATATGATTTCTGAATCCTTTTATTTGAAAGTGTTTCTCAGTTTTCATTGTGGTTTGTTTCAGAAAGTAAAGTGAACATGCTTGAGTTATGAACTTTTGTAATTCAGTTAAACTAGCAACAGTATTGCTGTAAGGCAACCCTGCCACATACATGCTTATTTCAGATGCTCTACCCAGAGATTTTTGCTCTGATGAGGTAAGGGGACAAACTCACTGCAAAACATTCGGGGGGGAGGGGGAAACCCAAAATGAACAAAAAACCACTCCCCATCCCCCCCCAAAAAAAGAAACAAAACCCACCCACCCAAGACCCCAACAAAAACCTCTTTAGAAATGTTTTCTAAATGAAACTATTGCAGATTTTGATTACACCCATTTCTTTTTAAAGCAAAACACTTTTTTTCCTATTTCTATAATTGTTTTATGTGCACTTATTTAAATAATAGGATAATGTTGCCATCAAGATCATCTACTATGATGAAGGTGTCATTGCCTTCTCCTTGAGTAATCTGTTCCAGTAGCCTCTCCTTACCATTAGAAGGGTTTTGCCCTTATGTCTAGCTGTAATATGAGCATATTAATTCTTTAAATTCCTTTTATGTTTATGCAAAATCACACATCTTGGCCATGAATTTGGACCTTCAAAGACTGTATTGCCAAGTTGTCTAAATTCTTCTTTATATCATATTTATCCTGCTATCTGTATCCTTAGAAATTACCTTTGTCTCTGCTCCCTGGCTAGCCCAGGGAATAGGCCAATGAAAATATTAAATTCAGTAAAGAGAAATGCAAAGTTTTGTGTTTGTGATGGACTAACCGTGGTAGATGTGCACAGTAAGAGAAAAAGATATGATTGTCAGGAAGGTTATGATGGAATATAAGGAAAATATCTACTCAGAACAGGTTATCAGGGAGGTTGTGGATTCACTCTCACTAGAGGTTTTTGAGATTCACTCAAACAAGCCCTGAGCAACCTGCTTAAGCTTAGGGGCTTTCAGTGCTCTCAGACCCTTGTTATGCTTGCAAGCCCTTGCCCTCATGGGCGACTTCAATCACCCCGATAACTGTTGGAGGGATGGTATGTCCCAGCACAAGCAATCCAAGAGGTTCCTTGATTGTTTGGAAGACAACTTCTTGTAAGTGATAGAGGAGCCAACAGGGAGAGGCTGGCGGGGAATGGGATGCTCCAAGGCAGCCTTGGCTGCAATGATCTCTGTATGGTGGAGTTCAAGATCCTCAGGGCAGTTAGAAGGGCATGCAGCAAGCTCACTGCCTTGTACTTCAAGAAAGCAGACTTTGGCCTCTTCAGGAACCTGCTCAGTAAGGTTCCATTGGTGTAAAGCCCTAGAAGGCTTCAGTAAGGGCAAATCATGCATGACCAATTTGGTGGCCTTCTATAATGGGGCTACAGAACTGATGGGTAGGGGCAGAGCAGTTGACATCATCTACCTGGAGTTGTGCAAAGTGTTTGACACTGTCCCGCATGACATCCTTGTCTCTAAACTTGAGAGACATAAATTTTATGGATGGACCACCTGGTCCTTTCCAACCCTGACCATTCTAGGACTCTATGATTCTGTAATGTTGTCCTGGTTTAGGCAGGATGTTTAGGCAGAGCATTTTCAACCCTCGTGATTCAAAATCTCGAATTCAGCATCACAACTGCATTCCTTCTTATGGCATTAGCTGCAGGTCTGTTTTGCCTAGAAAGCTGTCGGGTTCTTTTCATAAATTAAGTATGTGTGCAACGAAACTCTTGACTACTTTTATAAATTAAAATGTCAGTTTCCTTTCCAGTCTGTAGGTGATGTGGAGAAGCTGAGAAAAAGGAATTAATTTAACTATTGTTTTTTTTTTTGTTTGTTTGTTTTTTATTCCCTATCATTGTGTCATTATGCTTATTTGCTAATGAACGTTGTCATGTGACCTTCCTCCTAAGTCTCCTGCAATTGGTAACTTTTTCATTGTTCTGGTAGAGTCTGAGAAATCAGCAGAGTAGCTGGAGAGGTAGTTGCTCTGCAAACTCAGGATAGTTCTCTGTAGGGTATAGAAAATCAGAAGCAGGCTTTGATACTCTACTTGAGTGAACACCTGTTTGCAACAGAAAAATTGCACTGGCTTGAGAATGGCCCGCGCTACTGGACAAATAGCTGCTACATTTTGCCCCAGCTCGTCTTTGTGGGTTTTTCTTGCTGCCTTTTCAGCTGTTTGGCTATGTTCCCAAACAAACAGAGCTGAGTAGTGGTGTCTGTGTGCATGGATCACTGAGGCTGGGCCTTTGCAACAGAAGATGAGAAATGGTCTACTAACTAGCCCTCAGCAGGAAAGAATATTGTCTGTAAGTTTATCTCCTTCAGTGTATAAAAGCATTGAGGGAAAGTAAAGAGACACAGAGATGCCAAGTGAATGAGAAATTGTTGAGTGGATACCTCTCATCACAGGAGATGCTGAATAAAGATGCATGGGTTCTGTAGAGAAGAGGAGGGCTGTAAAATCTTCAGACAAGTATTTTGCAAGCAGGCAGATATTTAAAGTTATCTAATATATTTGGAGTAGGACAGTGAATTACTCAAATCCGGGACAAACTGATTTTACAAGTGGAAAAGATCTGGATAAGAAATTAGTATTTCCTTCTGAAAAAGACTGGGAATTTCTTTAACCAGCCTTCTACTTTCCATTCTCTCCAACTAGTTAAGTATTGTCAAATCGATGTCCAGTTGTCATAATGTTTTAAATGTGAATATTACAGTCTGTATTAGGGGTGGGTTTTTTTTTTTTTTTTGTTGTGGGTGTTTTTTTTTTTCATTACTTTTCAGCAGTTTCTTGATTTGTTGGGGTTTTGTTTGTTTTTTTTTTCTTTAATAGTACACGTTGAGAAGATGCTCTTCCCTAATACATTTGCTTCTATAAAGACTTAATAAAAGTGCAAGCATTTTTTTAAGACAAAGTTAGAGAGACTAGCTTTTCCTTAGTGATTGTAGCTACTTCCCTAGCTGATTTATACATTACTTCAGTTGAATTACAAGAAATCTGACAATGAGATATGAACAATGGCTCTTAAACCTCAGTGAAGTTATATGACTAATGCAATGTGTATCTTGATTATGCTTCACACTGAACTTATTTATGGGCTTGTGTATTTATTCAGATCTTATTCATGTGAAGAAGCATTCAGATGAGTGTTCAGAATTAAGTCAATGGAAGTACTGGTGCATACGTATTTTTCTTAAGAGTTATAGAATTATCACAGCACCTGTTCTATGCTTTTAAATGGGTATCTAAGCTACAGATAATGCCTGGACTTTCATGAGACTTCTTACTTCAAGTTTGTTAATTTAATCCATACCGTTATGCTTTGTTTGGCAAAGAGCATCGTGATGCTGTGCAGTCAAAATGCCTGCATACATTCAGAAGAACTGCTGAACGTGGACAGGTTTGATTTGCATGGTTATAAAACAACAGCTGCGTTGTGTATTATTCTGTGGCTGTATATGTGCACACAGATGTACTGCTGTAATAGTTAGTCATGCTCGGGCTGTTGTGAGTATAGTACTAGTGACCTTCATGCAGTAAAATTAAAGGTGCGTTATGCTGCTACCCAGTGTAAATTACGAACATACAGTGCGAATTCCTGTAATGAATTTTTTGGATCACAAATACAGATCTGTAAGACTGGCTGTTTGAAACTTCATGCAGTAAAGTTAAAGGTTCATAAGTTAAAGGTGTGTTATGCTGCTACCCTGCCTAAATTACGAGCTGTAGCCTATTTTACGGGTGAGATTAAGCCCAAAAAGCCATGGGAAGCTTTCAGCTCAAATAACTAGCTTTTTGGGGAAAGCTTCCTTCGTCATATATGTTTAATATGCATAAACTACTCTGGCATGTACTATTTATGAGTAGATAGTACAGAATCTGTTTTGTTTTCAGCCACATATGCAGCTCCTGGTGATGGATCGTTATGGAGTGCTTATTTTACCATTAAGCATATACACTTGAGTGCTTTTTTTTATCATTTTTGGTCCAAAAAAAAAAATTTAAAATTCAGTCATGTATACTGAGAGAGACTAATTTCTGAATTCACTTACCTAATAACAGAGATGTGGGCCAGGGTGTACAAAAGGAACTTTTTAGCATCTTCGAGAGAAAAAAAAAACAGCTTTGGTGTAGTAGAAACGAACTTCAGGCATACCGAGTGCTTTTTAAAATCTACTGTTTCGATATTGACTGACGTGGAAATGTTAACATTATGTGAACTGTCATTATCAAGTTCAAAGAATGTTATTTCTGTTGGTGTCTAGTGTTTGTGGAATAGGCTATTTCTGTACCATATTTTTAATTGTTGCTTTCGCAGGATGAGAAATAATTTATCTGAATTGCTCAAATATAAAACAAATACAAAAATGGTTCTGAAATCTGAACCTGTAAAAACCCCAAACAAGCCAATAACAAAAAAACCCAATTATTTTAATGCAAAGCATTTTGTTAGTATATTATGCTAAATTAGCAAGTATGAACTGAATATACTTGCCTGCAGACATATGCATCTATTCCTGACTGATGCAGTTGTCTTTCACTTCATTAAATGTTAAGTTATATCAGTTTATTGCTTTTATTTCATCAAGAGTGATTTAATTTCTGGAACAGTGAGTTCTTAAAATACTATGCATAAAAATTCTTATCTGAATATAAGAAGCCACAGTTGTTTTCTTGTTGAAGAATGTGAGGTTGAAAGATCTCTTGTTACATAATTGTTTCATAAAAATAAGGGCAAACCCTACTATTTACTTGCCATTCAAACTCTAGTTAGACTAAAATGTATTAAGTCTCAAGCCATTCAAATGACTTTGTCCCTCAAAAATTGTGCTGACTGACAGCTAAAGGCAACACAGTATATTATATATCACATTTCTTTATATATTCCTAATATGACCACTTTAAGACAACAACTATTACAATCATATTTAAAGTATCTGTATGCTGGGCTGCTGTGTACTAAGGAGCAAAAAACACAGTATTTCAATTAAACTTACTACTGTCTTGGGCAAAATGAATTTTTTAGTCTAAAGCTCAGTAGAAGTTCTCATAAAATTTTGAACAAAATATTGTGTATCACAAACTGAAGTCCTAATTACAGTGGAAATGATACCAGTACTGTTTTGATGTATGTTGTCTTTACTCCAAACTAGTTCTAATTGACAGCCATGTTGGTACAAAAGTAACAAGTCTATATGAATGAGAAACGTTGGCATGAATGTAAAAATTTATGCTACTCCAAGTCCATTTTTTTGACAGTTTTGTTTTCTTTTTCCCCTGTTGTTTCCAACCAAACATAAAGAACATAATAGATGAACAGGCACTGTGCTGAAACATGGGATCTTAACTCTACCCATTCAAACCAGTGTGCGATGATTGTGTGCTGGGCTAGGTGTCACATGAGAGAACTGCAGTTCTCACTGAGATTTGCTCTGAAACCTTGAGTAAGTTGCAACCCTTGCACAGTTCCTGCTCTTTTTAATCGCTTCTAGATTAAAACTCTTGAGGAGGAGGGAAAGAAGCTTGTACACTAAAACCTTTCTTGATTATCATTAGAAATTATAGGTATGTAATATAAACAACTGGCATCTAAAAATGCTGATTGAAATCAGTCTTGTTATCTTCTTACAGCAGTTGAGAGCAGTAATTAATTCACTTAGTTTGCATATACAGCTTGCTCTTAACCACAGTAGCTCATCACATGCTGTAATAACCTGGGAACTGAGTAAACATTTTCACGCTCAGTTGACCAGAGCTTCATGCTTGTGAGAGTATGTATTGCCAGGAGAACATGTACTAATTAGTTTAGAATTCATCACAGTCACTGCAGTGTAAGCATGCAGAACAAGAGGCATCATCTGTAGGCTGGACTCAGAACCTGTAACAATTTAATCTGTTCCACAGTCTTCTAATGGATCTTCAAACCTATGAATGGTCTCTGCAGTGGAGACTGCTGTAGAGATCCCCGAGTTAGCATACCTTGAATGTGTAAATCTACAGGCAGCAAACTGATGAAGAGATGCTAGTACCAAGGAGCAACAATAACAGTAAATGCAATCTAAATGTGAATGCAAATATAACTGCGTTATACTTTTGTCTATCAAAAACTTCTCTGAACATTGGTCATGTGAAGGCCACAATGCTACATCTGTGACCAGTTAATTTTAGGAACACTGATGTGAATTTTTCTCCACTCCAGGTTTACACACAGCCAGTTTTAACACACTGAAAAGATGGTCCTCTTTCTCAAATGCAGAAACCTTTTATGAAGGTATGTCAGTGTAAGTGAGGACAGACATGGCCCAATAGAAGTGACACTTTCTGGAGCTCTGCATTTGGACAGGGTAAATTGCAGCTCATCTTCACGTAACTGCCATGGAATAATTCAGTAAAACAATTTGCAAGGTACTTATACTTGCAACTACTTAGTAAATTAGTCTGCACAAGAGCAAACTGATTAGGTGAATCACTGACTGTACAGATGCACTGGAATCTGGAAACATGTTATTTTATTTTAAAGAAATGAGCAAACCTAAGTTCCTAATAAATAACCTCTGTTTCAGATGTGCAAGACATCAGCTTTCTATGTGAGTGCTTTTCAGGCAGTGGGTAGTTCTTGAAGTACTTGTTACCTTAACTTGAGCCAACACTCAGGGTGCTCTTGCAAGTGGGTTTCTGAGAGACTTGTATCCTCTGAAATCCAGGCAACCAGAGCAGACAATACCACACTTGCCTGCTATTTCCAGAGTGATGGGCATTTCTGTGCTGTACTGTTGTACAGTCTAGTATACAGTAAAACAGTAAAAGCCTGCCCTAAAGAGATGGACACCTAAAACCCGAGTTGCAAACGCAGTCCAAAATTTAAGTATGTGAAATCAGTGGTACTATTCATGCAGGTAACCTAATCTGTAGGTATGATACTTAACTAATGATTGGACTGTAGGTTTTCCTGGACTAGATGAATGAAGATAATTGCTTCTTGTAGCTCACTGTTATTTCTAGATGCCTTGAATTAAGCACATTGTAATCAGCAACTTAAAAAGACTAGACTGATGTACAGCAATCTTTTAAAGCTCAGCAGTGGGGGCATTCTCTTCAGGAGATTCTGATTGCCATGATATGCATAATGTGAAGAAAGATAACCTAGAGATACGGAAAAAGAAACCAGGGCTTCTGCGTTGTCTGGAGAAGATAGCATGCCAGCTGGCTAAGGAGGAGCTGAAGGAGGAGAAAGAAAATGTTCCTTTTTGGTAGTGAAAAGAATTTAAGAGTGTGAGATTTTCATACTTTTTTTTTTTTCCACCCAACTCTTTTATTACCATATAACCTTATTGCATACCTTCTGATTTAGTATTTTATTTTTCTTTTGAGCTATGGGGTGGGTTTTGTGGGTGAGTGGGGTTTACTGGCTGGCTTGGTTGGGTTTTTTAAATTGAATTACAAGGTACTTCTTACAGGGATTTAGCAGAGCTATTTTGCAGCTCCATAAACTGGGACCTTAATATGTGTCATAGCTACTCAGCACAGTCTCGGCATATCAGAAGGAAAACGGGAGTAGGTTTTATTTCAGGTGTATAAAAGCTAGTGTAACAGAGGTCAAAAAAGCAAGAGGATATTTCAGTTGCAGATGGCAACCAAAAAGCTGTCTCATGTCTGCTGTGCTGGGCTGTGTGCTTGAACCTCATGGGTCACTATGCAAGTGTGATCTGTTTTGTTTGGTTGGTTTGTTGATGTTGTTTTAAGTGAACATTTGGCCAATTGCATATAGTAATTAAGGGTGGCCTGTGCTCAGTATTCATCTTTCATCGTGTCAAATAAACAAATATTTACTGGTTCATCAACGCAGTTTTATTCCACGCAGGTGAAAATGTAGGAACGATAGTCTACTTCAGAAATCCCAACCAGATGGGTGTAAGACATCACACTTTTCAATATGTGGTAGCTTATATGTTCTGCCTGGAAAAATTACTTTACTGAAACCAATCAGAGAGGCAAAATAATGTTTACACAGGCAACATCGTGTGCTCTTTAAATGGCATAAATGACAATGATTGCTAGGAATATTCTCAGAAATAAATATTTTTGGGTTTGTTGGGTTGGTTGTTTTTGTTTGGTTGGTTGGTTTTGGTTTTGTTTTTTGGTGTTTATTTTGTTTGGTTTTTTTAAGATTTACAGTTTACCACCATTACATTGAGTTATCTCAAGAACTAACTTCTCAAAAAGAAATTTCTCTAAAAAAATTTATATTATTCTAAGAAAACAATTGTTTTATTTTGGTTTTGTATAGAAGGGAAGAAAGAATAACGATACAGGTCTGGTAGCAGAAAAACTTTTCTTCCCAAAATATTACCAAATGCATTTCAAATACATTAAATCTATCTATGCTTATTTAATATATCTTAAATAAACTTCTAGTTCGTGTCAATTTCCTTGTAGTTCTCTGTTATTATTTTAGCTACTTGCTTTTCCAGATGCTTGCAAACTGAATGGTTGGAAAACCTCATTATGTTGTATGAATACCCCAAGATGGTTTTCCAAAACATGGAGCCAAGGGGTATTCATGTGTATATTTACACACTCGCTGTCTGTTGAAACAGATAGATGCTCTGAGCCTTTTTGTTTTGGGGGTGAGATTGTTTTCAGATTTTAAACACAGTTTGTCATTACACTGGTTTCAGATGAAAAGAAAAATGATACCTGAAGGCAGACAGACTAGAATTATAATTTGATGTTCCGTGTTCCCCTTTTTTCTGTCCTGTTGACTTTACTTGCTGTGCAGCCAAGCCAGGTCACCTCTTTTAAAGGTAATGTGAAATAGTATCATCTCTGATTAGAATGAACATTCCTGTTTTTTTCAAAAGGTTCTTAATAGGATATCTCTTCAGGATATTTTCTCCTTGCTCTAGTTCATATAATTTTAATTTTAAATAGACAATTCTAGACAAAACCTTAACCCAATCTAAATTCAGTGTTTGACCCAGCTTTGAGTGTGATGCTGGACTAGCTACCTGCCCAAGGTTCCCTCCAACTTTGATAATTCTGTGACTTTGTTTTCTGTGAGAAATAGCAGATTAATTCCCAATATGGTTTACAGATCTATAATGATTACTTCTGCATTTTAAAGAGCTTCTAACTACACCTAAGTCTTATGAAGGTCTGGTGCTTGGGATGCACATTCTCATTTATTAAAGCTTTGGTAAAAATGAAAACTCATAAGACAGGAGATGTAGAATACTTCAGGTGTTTTTGGTTTAATTCCTAGCTCTGCTATAAACACTGTGTGGTGTCCAGTGAATCACTGAGTTTTTCTGTGGCTCACTTTTTTTTCTGTTGAAGGTTAATCATGATACTTTTCTCCTCTTTACTTTGATCTAGATTACTTCTTGTTTAGGAGGTGGTCTGCCTCTGTCTACTTTCTTGAAGATAGAGGGAGAGGGAAAATTAGAAATCCTTTTTTTTTTTTTTTTTTTTTTTTTGTCATTCCCTCTTAATTTTACTGGAGGTTGCCAGAAGCCACTGTCACTGCTGTGCTTGGAGTGATCCAGGCAGGAGTTTAACTGGAGCCTCTTGTTCAAAAGTGATTGTGTTTGAGCAAAAAGGATACCTTTGAAAAGCTGGTCTTCCAAAATACTTCCAAAACCTCCCCACCCCCGATGTGGGCTGCTTTGTGTCATGGCACATTATTGAGACTTTGATTTTTAATTATTTTTTTTTAATGTCTTTGGGATGGGGATGGTAAAAGTCTCTGTAAAAGATGTGTTCAAAGATCAAATTCTGTCTTTACTGTTTTGAAGGCTTTCCACAGAATTAAGGGCTAAACAAAGATGGAGGAGGCAGGAAAATTATGCTGCTGCCCTGGTTTCATCTGTAACAGTTGTTTGTTTTGTGGGGTTGTTTTTTTTTGTGGTGTGTTGTTTTTGTTTGTTTGTTTGTTTGCTTTTGGGGGGGGTTATTTTGTTTTTTTGTGGGGTGTTTTGTTGTGGTTTTTTTTCCTAGTAGCTGGTTCAGTTCTGTGTTTTTGCTTTAGTCTGGGAACAATGCTGATAACACACCAATGTTTTAGTTGCTGCTAAGTAGCATTTACTGTGGTTAAAGACTTTTCAGTCTCTCATGCTTTGCCAGTGAGGAGGGGCACAAGAAGCGGGGAGGAAGCAGAGACAGGACAGCTGACCCAAACTAGCCAAAGGGATGTTCCATACCACAGCGAGTCATGCCCAGTATACAAACTGGGGAGAGTCACCTGGAAGGGATGGACTGCTTCTCAGGTTAGGCTAGGTGTCAGTCAGTGGATGGTGAGCAATTGTATTGGGCATCACTTTTGTTTGTTTTTTTTGTTTTCCTTTGTAGTTTTATATTCTCTCCCCTTGTTATTTCTCTTATCATTATTATTAGTGCCGTACTGTACTTTAGTTATTAAACTGTTCTTATCTCAACCTGTGGGTTTTACATTCCTTCAGTTCTCCTCCCCATCCTGTTCAGAGTGGGGAAGAGGAATGCAGGTTGAGCGAGTGGCTGCATGGTACCAAGTTACCAGCTGGGCTTACGCCATGACAGTTACTTAAATTAATAGCTTTCTGAACAGACTTGGGCTTGAAAAGAGAAATTTTTCATTTTATATTATTTCCATTCCCTTTGTAGTTTTGTAGTAATCAGTCAATGAGGCCAAGGAGCTGTGTTGTTATGCAGAATTATTCAAAATGTTTATTTTTTCTCCAGTGAATATATAACTCAACGTGCATCTAGTGGAATAAAATTTTCTGTACTGCTATCTCTACAGAGGTTTGCCTTCTCTAGTTAAATTAAAACAAGCCTAACACGTTAACTACTATCAACAGTGTTTTATAAGCATGGCTTGAATATGAAAGTTTGGATCATCATCAAATAAACCCAGAGAATATTCTATGACAAACAGTGGATCTCAAAATGTTTCATATCATTAGAAAGATTTAAGATCATTAACTAATGTGCTGAATCATTTAACATGCTATGTTTATTTTTGGGATTGAAAATAATGAAGTAAATTTTTGCTGTTTTTTTTCTAGTGAACTTACAGTTCTTGGAATGCTAACATTGCCAGGGGTACCCAAAGCTCCCGGGGTTGTTGGAGGTTGTTGTATATTATATTTCTAAAATACTATCTGAAGCATATAATAATTCTTTAGTCTTTCTCATGTTATTGCCTCTCCTCCTTTAAAACTGAAATGAGATGCCAAAGGTGTTTACCAGTGATATACCTGCATGGCTCCATAAACAATCAGGTATGGATAGAAGCACCCACCAGCCTAATTTCTCACAAATATTGCTGCAAACCACCAATATATAATATTAGCTCTAGTATCAGTTCTAGTGAAACAGCTGTCCAACGATGTTTGTATATGTATAAATTTCTGCATGCCATAATGATATGAGGAGACTCAATAACAAGTGTAAACCAATGAAGTGCAGCTTTCGAAATAAGACACCTCCAGTTCAGAATGGAATTGGGAAGTGCACGTGTCTGTCAACAAGCCCAGACAAAGGCAGCATAGAAGCAGTGAAAATGAAGACTGAGGAGAGGGAGAAGATTGTAAATTGTTTTGTGTCTCTGAAGGAAAAAATAAGGATGGTGGTTTGGTGGGAGTATTGTTATTTTTTTCTAATTGATATGTCATAATTATGAATATGGCCCTAAAAGCTTAGATGTTTGAATTGATTGCATATGTAATTATTCAATTATAAATCCTTTATTTTAAAGTTGGTCTGTAAGGACAACTTGAATAATAATGAGAGGGGGAGACTACTTAAGTAGTCCTCTGTAGTTTGTGAACCTCTACATGGTGTTGTGTTTTTTTCCTCACACTGGAGAGACAAATTTTGTTTTGTGCAGTACATTGCATAGATCTGGTGCTAGACATATAATATCAAATATAGCTCACAGCAATATGGAGAATATTAACACCTACAATGTAAGACATCTAACTGTTCTTGGTTTAGGGTGGATTCTGTCCTGGATTTTGCTCAGAATGCTAAGCTTCAGCCCCTGAAAGCTCACTATGTAAAATGTGTCCCAGATTTGAAAACTGATAAAATTACTGATCTTCAGATTTCTGCTGGCATTTCAAGGAATGTTCCAAGTACACAGCTTTTGAAACAATGCCATAATCTGAATTGCTTCCTGATTTGGTCCTGTACATTCTTCAGTCTAAGTCTATGAAGAGATGGGAGGGTCCTATACTATGTATGTTATGCCTCCAGTGCTAAAGAGGGAGGAAAGGGAATAGTGAAGAGACGGTTGCTGGAGTTGTAAGCCATGCGGGGGTGGACAGAGGGTGGTGATTCAGTTCTTAATTACAATTCATTAAAAATTAAGCTTCACCCTGAGAAAGACATGTGAACTGATGAGTCCTTTCTGAGTTCTAAAATAGGGCAGCAAAAACTTGCACACAGAAGCAAATCTTTGTAGGACTGAAGCTCAGATTTTGTCAAAATGTCATGAACGTGGCTGCAGCCGTTAGAAGGCTGAATTGAGCCAAAACTCCATAAATGTATAAGCTGTCAGCTGTTTTCCTGGTTGTTTGCTCTCCTCAGAAATCTTTCATCTGCTTGATAATGTTGTGGTGAAGTGTGAGACTAAGAAAAACGCCAGACACTGATACATCGCATTGCTGCATGCAGAAGGACATTGCAGGTTCTGAACTGAAAGTGCTGTATGAAGTGAGATTTCCAAGACCGCAGTATCACGATGCATGTCAGTTGTGTTGGGTGGAAAAAAAACCATCAGTGATCAATTTGTTTTCAAAAC
Source organism: Nymphicus hollandicus (assembly GCA_009823435.2). Lineage (NCBI taxonomy): Eukaryota > Metazoa > Chordata > Aves > Psittaciformes > Cacatuidae > Nymphicus > Nymphicus hollandicus. Next base: position 11,724 of record WTXV02013400.1, on the reverse strand, counting down.
GATCACTAGCAATACAGATTTGCTATGTTAAGTTAATTATGAATGCAAAGATTTTAAAAATATATCTTGAAACATCCCAAATATAAGCAATACTCAGATACTGATCTAAAGTAACCATGGTATATGCAACATGAGCAGACAGATTGGTGGGCCTTTCTGGTACCTGCTGAGACTTTGTCCAGCTGTAGGGGGTATCTGAACATTTTCTTCCATACTGGCTTTTGGTGATTATGCAAAGTTTTAATTTTTAAATAGTCAGTTCAGATGTGATTTAGATATTGGTATTCAAAAGCTGCTTCCATCAGATTTCAACTTTGAGATAAATGTGCAGAGATTTTCAGTAATGTCCATATCTCATGTACTCATACATAAGCCTACTAACCATATGATAAACTGCATGGCAGGGTGTACTGCTCCTTTTGGTTTTTATACTGAATTCCTACAGCTCATCTGCATTGACAGGATTTGCAGATACTGCTGTGCTCTATGTCTTGCTTTGCTATCAAGTTGCCACCTGTGGTGGGTTGACCCTGGCTTGACACCAGGTACCCACCAAAGCCACTCTATCACTCCCCTCCTCAGCTGGACAGGGGACAGAAAATATAATGAAAGGCTCATGGATTGAGATAAGGACAGGGAGATCACTCAGCAATTACGGTCACAGGCAAAGCAAAATCAATTTGGGAAATTAATTTGATTTATTACCAATCAAATCAGAGTAGGGTAATGAGAAATAAAACCAGTCTTAAAAACCACCTTCCCATAACCCCTTCCTTCTTCCTTGGCTCAACTTTACCCCCAGTTTCTTCTCCCTCACAGAGGTGTAAGGGGATGAGAGAGGTGAATGAGAATTGTGGTCAGATCATCACACTTTGTCTCTGCTGCTCCTTCTTATGCGGGGGAGGACTCCTCACGCTCTTCCTCTGCTCCAGCATGGGGTTTCTCCCATGGGAGGAAGTCCTTCAACAACTTCTCCAACACGAGTCCTTCCCACAGGCTGCAGTTCTTCATGAACTGCTCCAGCGTGGTCTCTTCCATGGGTGCAGTCCTTCAGGAGCAGACTGCTCCAGTGTGGGTCCCCTGCTGGGTCACCAGTCCTGCAGCAAACCTGCTCTAGTTTGGGCTCCTCTCTCCACATGGCCACAGCTCCTGCCAGGAGCCTGCTCCAGTGTGGGCTTCCCACAGGGTCACAGCCTCCTTTGGTCACATCCATGTCTGGCTTGGGGTCCTGCCTGGGCTGCAGGTGGAGATCTGCTCCCCCATTAACCTCCATTGGCTGCAGGGGGACAGTCTGCCTTATCATGGTCTGCTCCACGGGCTGCAAGGGAATCTCTGCTTTGGTGCCTGGAGCATCTCCTCCCCTCCTTCTTCATTTACCTTGATGTCTGTTTGCCTCACATATTCTTACTCCTCTCTCTGGCTGAAGTTGCTGCTGCCCAGCAACTTTTTCCCCTTCTTAAATGTTATCCTAAGGGCAACACCACCATCACTGATGAGTTTGGCCTTGGCCAGGGGCAGGTCCATCTTGGACCTATCTTGCATTGGCTCTATCAGAAGTGAGAAGCTTCTAGCAGCTTTTCACAGAAGCCACCCTGTCACCTTACCCACTACCACAACCTTACCATGCAAACATAGTATACCACCTCAGACAAACTCTACACGAAGTGTATGTGCAAGTGGGAAAGTTGGATAATAAAGACTCAAAATTATAATTTTGTCTTTTAAGTCCTTGTAATCTAGTAGGAACAGAATTATGTAGCAGAAACTATCATCTTGGATGTTTGACATTACTAAGGCGATAACCTAAGAAAATACATATTTCTACTGAATAACCATGAAACGTACTCAACCAGAGAAAATAGAAAGAAAATAGAGTAGCTTACAAATTGAGAGACACAAGCTACCAAAAGGGATGTGAAACATTAATTCCACCATCTCAAGATTGTTGGCTTTTGGGTTTGTTGGGTTTTTTTGGTGTGTGTGTGTGTTTGGTTTTTTTGTTTGTTTGGTTGGTTTTGTTTTTTTTTTTTTTTTAAATTTTGTTTTGGGTTTTTTGTTTTGGTTTGGGTTTTATTTTTTATATATGTTTGGTTTTTTGGGTTGTGTTTTTTTTTTTTTTTTTTGAGCCACCAGATTCCTGCCACATTGCTCTTGCAAACTAAGTAATCTGAAATCTGTTCTAGCTTGTTCTAGTTTACTTCAATTTGGAGTGGCCTGCAGAGGCTATTGCAGCAAAAATTCTATCAGCTTGGATGGAAGAAATTCTGACTTTATCCTCCTAAATATGGATATGTGCGTGTCTTGCACATGCCAGTGGTTCTTCAAAGGAGCTGACATGGGATCCGTTTAAACAACTTTTGCCCTAACAGAGCTTATTTTCTATGCAAAAGATGGCTAATTCAGTCCAATAGTACTACTGAGGCCAAAGATTTTTACTTGCCTATGTACCTGAGAACTTCTGATTGTGTACTTTGATTCCTCATACACCCAAGTTTTCCAAGCTTTTGCTCAGGTTTTAATTGGTTCCAAACCATCACATGTTATCTGCTGCTTCTGAGTGCATTCAGTCTGTGCATTCAGTCTAAATTTACTGTTGGCAAAAAGAAACTGAACACTGAGGGGATGCAAAAATAACTCAAAATATCCCAGACTCAAAAATGAACCACATAGTAGTTTCAGTCTGAGTACTTCCAAACCAGGCTTAACTGCTTAGGGTTTTTTACCTTTTAAGAAGTAATGTTAGTAACATTAGTTTCATGTTGAATTCATTTCATGGGTAAGTGTAATCAGAGAGAAAACAGCGCTACGCTGAATCTGTTTTATAAACTGGGGTATAAATGGTTAAGTGGAAGCTTCAACTGATTTGTAAAATTATATTCGTATATAGGTATAAATGGGTAAAACCTGGGAGTAAATATGGGATTCCTAAATATACACCTGCTATTTAATAACTTAATGTACTCTACGATTTAATGATTTATACTTCTGCAGTCTTGAGGTAATCCGGGTTGCATCTCTACTATGTAAATGGTAGGCTTAGACATGTTGGTGGTTTTTTCTGTAATACTAAATATTTCTTTCCTGAAGAGGCCTGTTATCTATGTGAGCAGGTTTTCTTTGGGCATCCTGAATTTTCTCAATTTCTGTTTGTAAGCTGCTTCCTCACTTTCCTTCTCTTTTCTCATTTTTATGTTGTTATTAAAAAATGCTACGTCACATGAATTTGGAGAAATTATGCATTAGCACCTGATCCCCGCCCTCCTTCCTTCTCTCCCTGACCCTCTCATTTCACACTCGTTACTGTTGTCCTTGGCCAAAAGTTGCACAAATAAAGCAGTCTTTGCCTTAGGAAGACTTACGTAGCAGAACAGTAGGGCAGGTGATTTGTAAAGGAAATGATCTTCATGTTTCTTTGGGAATGGCTGAGAAGAAATGCATCTTGGTTAAGATGTATGTTTGTCTCTAGTGTCTCCCAGTGGAGCACTAAAGTTGAACCTATATGAGCTAGGTGATGTATATTACTGCAAAGACCTACTGTTTGAATCCACTTTCCCCATTATTTAAAGCCTTGGATATTTAAGTGTTTCTGGATGTGACCTGGGCAACTTCACATGAGAATTACTTAAAAAACAACATGGCTGAGGAAACCACGAAAGTGAAAAAGTGAAAATGCATTCATTGGAAGAGGAGGGAGAGAGATACTGTAATGAGCAAGCATTTGTTTTTTGATTTCTTTCCACAAACTTGAAATGGGATGCTGTTAGTAAAATTGATTAGTATTAAGGTTCATCTCCTGTGGACTTGTGAGAGTGATTACTGAAGCATTTTAGAACCAGCTTATTTGATTTATCAGCTGATTTTTTTTTTTTTTTTCTTGCCCTTTTCCACTCTTCCGAGAGTAGCAGTTGTGCTCTCCAGAGGGGATATTGCTAGGATTTTTGCTACTGCTGCCAAAAATTTTCTGGCACAAAATCGCTGTCTGAGTCAGCTTTGTAACATGACAAATTCGGAGACAGCTGCAGCAATGATATGTTAGCTGCGTATTGGGCAGCTTCCGAGTAGACAATAAATCTCCCACTAGTTATAAAATGTCATTAAAAATAGCCTAACACAATAGATGATTGTGAAATATTATGCTTATTTTTCTGGTTAGCATGTTGAAAGATTTGTAAGTGTTCTGCGTTAGAACACTTACTCAGTTGTGGCTACGTATGTTGTATATAATACATTAGCATTAAGGAAGAATTAGAAAGCATCAAAAGAAGATGCACTTTTCCTATTATCTTTTGTTACTCAGCTGTTAATTGCTCATATGGTATGCTTATATTTCAGTGATCACAGCTGTTGCTTCTGTATATGTTTTTCTCTAATGGGGTGGCACGAGAGTACCAAATACAACACATTTTCCAATGGAGAGACTAAAATGAAATTAGGCTACCATCGGAGGTGTTCAGTGTTCTATTTCCAGAACTGGACTTCTGTTGCTATTGTCTTCTGGTTTTATGAGCATTATTAACACTGCAATTTGTAAGTTAAACTGCTAGTTTAATTGTTCTTTTTCTCTACTGTGTTAGTATCTTCAGTTAACCAGAGCCTGCAGTCCTACTTTTTATGTCTACTTATGTTCCGTTTTTGTGCCCCAGCCTACATTTACTTTGCACAGAAGTGAAAATAAAGTTGTCAGTGCCATCTCACAACTACTCTCCTCCCCCTTACTTTAGCTATATCAGATGCTAACACTGCTGATTTGTTGAACCTCAAGCTGCTTTGTTTAGCAGTGGAGAGCTGACTGGTTTGCAACTATCAAACTGACACAGTGAGACACAAAGTGCTTTGTGATATTGCCCAAATTTCTCATGTGTAAAGGTAGGAGATACAATTTTGATTTCAATTATATTCTGAATCAGTCTAACAAGGATGCAGCTTCAATATGTGAGATCTCATGTTTTGTACTAGCTAACACTGGTAGATGTATTTAACATGTATTTGATTCAGGAGTGTAAGAAAGCTAAGGAATACTTGTGTTTTCTACTTCATAGCTAGTTTCTTGCAAAGACAGAATTTAACTGAAAGGTGCCTGCTACAATTGTGCTTAGTCTGTATTATGCAAACCAATTAGTTGCAGAGTGGAGAGAACTGAAGGGGGAGACTGCATCTTAATGCTTCTCAGAGAGATAAGAGAGGCTGCTACAGATGTTTAGTTCCTCTTCTTTCCTAATAGGAAATAGGGGGAAAAATTGTGAATTCCCTAAAATATCATGACAGTGTAAATTTGTGGATGCTATTTTAGCCTCGACTTTACCTATTTTGACACGAAAGTAGTGTTCACTTTGTTCTGTCATGCTGTTTTATTTGTAACTTATGTGTGAATGAAGATTGAGGTTTCCATGGTATTGGAATTTATACTGCTGGAAGCCCACCCTACAGACCTTGTGTTTTCTGAGTCTGGAAATATTGGAGGGAAAAAAAGACAATTCATTTTCCTCAATTATGCTGCTTTATCAGGTGTATGAAATTAGAGTTGTTGTGGTTTCATTCAAAAGAATCTATAGGTAGAGACAGATTTTTTTCTAAAAAAAAAAAAAAAAAAAGAGGGGGGAGGCAATGCGTTAGACCTACAAAATGTGTTTAGTCATTAATGAATAGAAAATTAACCTGAATGTTTTTAAGAACTTGAAAATTCTAGTTAGTATTGGTTCTTAGAGCATTATTTCTTCATGATCTTCAGTGGAGTTAAATAATTACTGGAATGCTCTTAATCATAGCTTTCACAACTACTTTGTTGAAGGGTGTACTGTAAAGACTGATACAAAACCAAAAAAAAAACCCCAAACATATTTCATACCAGAACAAGCAGATTATACTAGAAAATGCTGAGGGAGGGTATATTTACTAGCACTATGCTTGCCTGCAGTAATACTTCTGTTGTTCAAAACTGATTGTGGATGGAAGATACAGTGCCCAGAAATGGCCATAACCTCGAAATGTTCTGGCAGCTAGAACTGGTGGTGAGGTGCAATGCTACCAGCAAATTGAAGTGCCATGCTCTTATACCATGGGTGCCTGGAAGTGAAATGTGAATTCTACAGCTAATGGTAATCAAACCTCTGTGTCAGCCAATGCTTTTTTTGCCTGTATATGCATGTACAATGTTATAATCTCTGCATAAGTAATAAGTGAAGAATTATGAGAAAAGGAGTAGATGATAGAGTGTTAGCATTTTAAGTCACTGAATAAATGCAGATTGTAAGGCTTCAGTGCTTTGTGTACTTATGGGCCTTAGGTCTCAGAAGGAGCTAGTAGAATTTGACAGATGCAGAGAAGGGTGACAATGATAACTTACTAGTTTACTAGCTTGTCACTCTTGAATGATTGAATTAAACTTCCTCTCTTAATGACTGTGGCAGGATATAGCTGTCATAGAGATTACTAAATGTGGTAGGCAAAAAAGTTAGACCTCCTTTTGGTAGCTAGCTTTTGTACTGACTTTCTGATACTTTATAATCTTCTCAGTAGCATTAGATAAAAGAGCTGTGCACGTTTTTCTTGCCTGCCAGTTAGCCATGCTATAAACTACTTGCAATCTAGGAAGAAAATTTGTATTAACTTTTAATATAACATTAAAATTAATTAAACACACTGCAATAGGAAGTGCATATTTTAACTAACAGTTGCATCTTGTAAAACTTTCTAATCAAACACTGAGTTTGTAAGATATGAGACCTATGCTAACTTACTCAGGGTAAGTATGGTAACAGATTATAAAATTTGGATTAGAGAGCACACTGGATGTAGACCACATGCTTCCAAATGTAACTTTACAGAGTGCTGTGGCTTGTGGAAACTGAAGTGAACAACAGGAGCTCTGACTGAATATTGCTCATAGTAGCTGTGATCCCAAGAGAGATTTCAGAGTGCATTGTACTGTGTCTCTACAAAAAGATCTGTTGTTATCGTTGCATACTCCATACTCCTTTGTTCACAGTTAGCAAGACTAGACTTTATTGCACTGAGGCTATGTATTCTCTAATAGTAAAAAGCCAAGCCAAGAAGTTTCAGGTATTTTAAACTTCTGTTGTATCAACACAGTAGTCTCAAGTGCAGTCAATTTAGCAGAAAAATCTGTCTCGGGTATTAGACAGTGACTTGGATTTGAATCACAGATAATTCTCTTTTGTTAAATCCAAGACCAGTGGGAATGCAACTAAAGTGATTTGAATGTGAGTCAAAGGCCAAGGATTTATGAAATGCAGAAAGACTGTTTATATTAACCTGTGAAATATTACAAACTAATCATATAGATGTTGTGATATTTGATATGACATTCTTGACATTTCTAGTCAAACTCAGACCTGACCCAGGTTTGTTGATTGAAGTCTAGTTTCTGAAGCTGTAGTAGCCCACAAGAGAACCTCATTATCTGGCTTCCTTACCACAATTCACTGACACTTTGCTATGTTGAAGCACTGTGGATTTAAATTATAAAGCTATACGTAATTTATTCGTATAGCTATTTCTGTTCTGGAAGACTGAATTAAAAGAGTCAAGATGAGAAAATTAGATTTAAAAAAATATATATTATGTAGGATATATGGGTTTCTTTATGAAAGGAAATGCTGAGGGTGATGTTATTGTTTGATAGTCTGACTTTGCATGTCCACACAACAAGAATGTCAAAATGATAAATGTTATAGCAAATAAGTTTTAGATTGCATGCCTTGGAAATATGCACAAACTTAGATTTAAAATTGCATTTCTTATTTCCTTCATTTGCATGCAACACGTTGTTTGTCCTATTTCAGTTCCTTTGACAAAGAGCATCACTCTTTAGTCAAATTAGCTACTCATAGCTTCTTTGATAATATTTTTACGTTGCAATGTGAAGGGTTTCCCTTTGTTTCTAGTAATAATCCTTTTGTTTCATTAGGTATCAATTTTTTAGCCTACAGTACTTTGTCAATGACTATAAGAAGTTACTTATTCAATGTTGAAAACACAGTACTGGGTACCTCCTGTACAACTTCAAATTGTAAATGATTGAGAAGAACTGTAATCATAGAAGGATAGAACAGCCTAGGCTGAAAGGGAGCTCAAAAGGTCATCCAACCTTTCATGGAAAAATGAGCCTAAATGAGATAATCTACCAGCCTGTCCAGTTATGTCTTGAAAACCTTCAGTGCTGGGGACTTCAACCACATCTCTCGGGAGGTTGTTCTGGTGATTGAGGCTTTTACTTTTAACTAAAAAGTTCCTTTTCTATGCCAAGATGAAACCTCTGCTACTGCCCCATTTACCCGTTGCCCCTGGTGTTCTCTTTGTGGCACTTTGTGAAGGAGAGAGCCTCCATCATCTTTGTTGCTGCGCTTTAAGTACTGGGAAATGCGATCATGAGATGGTCGAGTTCAACATCCTCAGGACAGCAAGAAGAGCATGAAGCAGGCTCACTGCCCTGGATTTCAAGAGAGCAGACTTTGGCCTCTTCAGGAACCTGCTTAGGAAGGTTCCATGGGATAAAG
>WTXV02013398.1:16088-42121 GCA_009823435.2 Nymphicus hollandicus | reverse complement strand
ATTCAGTCACCTGCATGGGCTAGGAAGAAACCTTTTTATCCCTAGTAAGTAACTGGCTGTTTCTTCATAATTTAGGTAGAAGTGGTGTTTCATCAGAGTGAACATGTAACACCAAATACAGTCTTTCCAAGGTACCCAAGTACTTGCTGATGTTGTATGCTTCCTGATGTCCTCAGAAGTACTGCAAGTTGTGGAGTTCACATTCAGGTCCCTGTGCATGCCTAAATTGAAGTATGGACATGAATCTTATCTTCTGTATTTCAGATTGGAGGAATCTATCATCAGCAGGCTACAGGCTGTGTTGTGCCTTTTCTGGTGGGTGGTAAATTGGTATAAACCTACTGAGTGTTTATTCCAACACACAGTAGAGTGATGGAGAGACATACTGTAAAGAAAAAGGGAGTGAGGGAGCATAAACTTTGTTTTTCTACATCTGTGACTTATAAAGCAAATATTTTAAACTGTTCTACTCACATTATAGATCTTAGGCCATACTGGACAGCTCATGAACTTGAGAATTGAACAGCAGTGGCAGTATTTTTATTCTTTTTAATCCTAAATGACATCTTAGACCTCAAACTCCTACCTAGTAAACTGGAGCATTCTCAAAATATAATGTTATAGCAAAGTCAGTGAAATAATTCTATCTTGGTGTTTCACTTCAGAGTTTCTAACTCCTTCAGAGTAACTTCAGAAGAAGTGTGTATGTGTATTTATGTATATTTATTTACACACATATTTATAATTAACTATATACAAATACAAAATAGATAACTAACTATGTGCATCTATAACAATCCTAACTGTACATGTATCTGTCTGGAAATGTAATTTTCAGCCCATTTTCCTGGTAATACGAGTGTCAGCAAGTGAGTTCTAAGAAAACATTATGTCCTGTAAAACTATAGTGCTTACCCTTCACTGGCTGAGGGATGGGAATACATGAATGGGAATGAGCCCCCTGTCAGTCCAAACTGTAACCAGAGAACCTCTACAGAATTTCACCTTGTGGCACATGGTTCCTCAGACTCCACAAGTTACTCTGGGCATAAAGATATGCTGCTGTCAGGTAGCAACATCTTTGTTAATGTTAGTCGGAACAGCTACTATAATATTATTTTAAATCAAGAGCCACTTTGACTATCTTTATTATTACAAAAATAATAATGTAGGGAAAAGAATGTTTGTTTCCTTTTTCTCATATAAATGCTACATAACAATAGGGAAGAAAACTCAATTTTCATCTTTGTAAAATTTGTATTTTTATCAAATGGGTAAAAGGTACCAGGATGGAACTGCAGTCCTAAATGCTTGTTTGCAATACCTATTCCATTTATTTTCCTGTATATGTTTTGTTTCTTTCTTTTTAACTTGGTCTTTATCCGGCAAAAAATAGTGAACATGTGCTAGTTAAAGCATTCAGGGTTGCAGTAGTAAGAATAAAGAACCAAAGACCACTGTGGTGTCCTTTGCAACTGGTTATCTCCTTTCTGCTGAGCTGAGCAAAAATTTGTCTTAATTAACAATTAGAATTCCTGTCGGTTTGATTTGTTTTGATTTTTCTTTTTCCTTGGCTTTTCTTTGATGAGTCTACTGTTACTGGCTACTATTTGGATTCCAGACAGATGGGTAGGTTCAGGAGTTCCTGATCTATTCAAGGCATTCCTGTGACTCAATGAAGACAGTGATCAAGGGAATTAAAGAAATCTTAATTATTATGGCATCAGCTGATACATTATAGAAATTAATTGAGCAAGGATTTAGCTTACTTTATGATGGAAGACAGCATGTTTGATAAGCAACAACACAAATAAAACTAAGGGTGTAGAATTAAGTTATATAAATCAATCCGATTTTTTTTTCTTCAGAGGTCATAAAATCTAAGGAAATTTTTTTTCATGTTCAAAATGTTTGTCTTCAGTTTTCTTCACGCACCCAAGAAAAACATTTCCAGCCAAGCCTTGAAAGATAAAATATCCTAGATTTTACGTATGCTTTGCTTGCAATAACAAATAATCTTTTCTCAGTACTGAGCCAGAACTTCAGATGGTTTAAATCAACACAGACTTCAATAAAACTGCGTTGATTTACTTTTTTTTATTATTAGATGTTTATGTAGAGGAAGCCAAGAAAAATTACTGTCCTACAGAAATTTAACACATTACCAAGTTACCAATATGTCAGAGTATTTCTTTGGAGCAGATCCCTCTGATTAGCAATAGGATCTAATTAATTTTGCGGTTTCGTTTTGCGGTAAATAAAGTGAAATGGACCATTTACTATAACACTTCTCAAAAACATTTTGTGTGACTAACACATTGAAGAGAAGTCACGCAATGACAAGATTTTTGTTCAAATTCTGGTGTGTATATGTATATAAGGGATAGACCAATACAATCTAAGGTTTTGTTTATTTATAGTTTGCTTTGACAGTCTCACTCTCCTAAGATTAGTCAATTTTTATTGTGCTCTGCTTCTTCACATCATGCATGGTCTTTTGCAACAAATGTGAAACTTCCTTATGATAAGGTGGGTTGGTTTATCTGTGAAAAGGAGATAATTGCCATCTTAGAAGTGTATTAAACAGTATCAAAATGGGTGAGATCTTAATACACTCAATATGTTTAACAGGAAGTGAAATATAATAATTTCAATTCTCTCACTGAGTTCTTCAGCTGCATGAGATCACATGTATATGGTCCACGAGCAGCTGCTAAGCACAGTGGAGCAGGTGTATAACTGTGCATGTTAGAGTAAATGTTTGACTTAATTCATGCTTTATTTGTACATACTGCTCTGCTATTTTTCAGATGTTTCAGTTTTATTTATACCTTTACTTTTGACCTTAAAATTGTCTCTTGCTTAGAAATTCACCCATTAGCAGACCTGTTATGGCTGATACTGCTGGTTTAATCATTCTGCATGAGCATTCAGGAGGCCTGCACTGTTTTCTGCCTTTGCCACAAGCATCCTGTGTAACTCGTAAGAAGGTCTCTTAGTCGATTTGCTTTGGTGATAAAAATGTCTGTCTTTGCATTTCACTCCTTAAACCTTACAGTCTATCATTATATGAAAGAAACCAGGACATGAACCGAAAAGTAGTCCCTTGCGAGAAAGACAAAATCCTAGTTAGAGCTGGCATTATTTATTCATTGTTATGAATAGGGGGGAAATCTTTTTAAAGTTTCCCTGCTGTATGTTACTTTCCCAAGTAGTCTCATAACCAGTATTCAGACGTCTCTATGTAAAATTATTTCCTTGTCTTTTCACCACAGAAATGCTGTTCTGCTTCATGTAGGAGCACTCAGGTACTTGGCAAAGGAGGCAATCCTTCCCGCAACCCCACAACCACACCAAAACAATTAGGTTTAGGAAAAATTAGGTATGCAGAGAGACCTGTAATTACAGGAAGCTGGAATCTGGCCAGGGCACTCAGATTAACATGCCTAAACAATGTCAGTGATCCTAAGTGGCCATTAGTTTAGCTTTATTTCTTATCTGAAAGACAGAGCCTCCTATAGCACAGTGCCCTCTGCTATCAGCCTCCATGTTTAGTCTGAATTTTGCCCTATCTCTTTGTGGTCTAAATAGAAGTTTGTCTTAATGAACCATTTTTGAATTATTTATCTTGAAATGGCACTAATTGTGTAACTATCATTAGTTTTCTCATATGGAAGATGATGTTTAGTGAAGTCTATGGAAAAGAATTTGGCAAACTTCAGACATTTCCTGTTTAAAAAGCTCCCTGTGCAAAAGAGCTTTTTCAGTTTTCATTCTTTCTTCCCATAATTATATTAAACAGGCAATGAGATGGTTTTTAGAGTTGACTTCAAGACTAATTCATAGAAGTAATAATTGTGGATTTCACTTATCTGGGTAGTGTCATTTAGTTGAGATCAAATGTTTTCTGCTAAGAACTGTAAGTTGAAAAATGTGGCATTTCTCTGCAATTGAGTTGTAAGGCTTTTTCTGCTTCTTTTCGTTTTCCTAATCTCTGGAGTTCAGACTGAATTCATGTCACTATGGTTTTTTAAAGCTGCAGCTTTGCCATACCAAATGGAGAACTCTACATCTTCAACTTGCATGTGGTTTGTGAAGGGATTGTAAATACACTGGACTATGTTGACCTTTTCAATACGCCATCAGTTCATTGGTTAGCTGGTGCACCTCTCCCTCACAGGTTAATGAAGCTGTAAGTAAGAAGAAGTGAAATGGCAAGCCAATCAAAAAGGTCAGAGTAGTATAGCACTCTACTACAGCTGACAAAATATATGAGGCATAAAAATTTGAATACTTCATTCTTAGTGACAAAGATTGTAATGAGAGTAGAAAAGAAAGCTCTGTGAATCCCTTCACATCATAATAAATGTAATGTGGATGGGAAACAATGCAAGCCTGCCACAGTTGTATTCCAAGTAGTTTTAAATCTCTTCATATATTTTAGGGATGCTATAACAGTAAAATTAGGTTAAAAACCATGTTCCCCAGTGTAGGAATACACTCTTCAATGTTCTTGCTATTACATACATAAAATCTGCAAATACATTCTCTCACACGAATATCATTTTTCAAAGGTGGGTATAGAGCGGAAGGAGTGTGAAAGAAAGGGAATAGAAAGCTGCTCAGGGTTTATTAGAAATAATATGTGGCCATGAGAATGTAAAAAGCAGACTCAATTGTATGAGGTAGCTAAATAAGGTCCTTCCTACTCTGTTGATATGATATCATATTTCTCCAATAACATTTGTAACTATTTAAAATTAATAAAGAATCTTACAAAATATACAAGAATAGTGCATGTAATTACTGCTTAACCGAAGGGCTTTCTGTAGTCAAACTGAAACCACTGTTTGAAGGTGTTCTTTCAAATTTTGTCCCTGTGAGGTAGCACACCACAGTGAAGTCAGCAAAGAGATCGTGGTGGTTGAAAATTTTATTTGTTTTAATTACTTTAATTAATTTTCTGAGCATTGCTATTACTTATTCTCATCTGATGTAGAGACATCTCACGCTGGTGTGTTACGCAAGTACTGTATTCCTCTTGTTTTGAAACACTTCCCTGTAATGCTGGCTATCCATATCATGTCAGGAGCATAAACTGTAAAGTGTATTTCCCAGGTAGTGTAAAGCACCTCCATACAAAATCCATGCACCATGATGTAAGTTAAGTGTAGCTGGTGAGGGTCCTACTTAAAAGGATACGAGTTGCAGCTATGTCTATGGATTGTAATGCAGCTTTTGGTTTGTGAAACTGTTTCCTATAAAGAATGAAAGAGTATTTGCCCATGGGGGAGTAACTTACAGCAGCTTGGCCAGGTCCTGTGACTTATTTATGTTAGATATATTGCTCTGTGCTTGCAGTAGAAGCACGTATAGTTAAAGGCAGCTTTAACAAATGGCACCATCTCTCTAGGCTCAGAAGGAGCCTCCAGCCCCAGCCTGGAAGACCCCTCTCCTCTGCTGGATTTCCAGGCTGGCGGGATGAGTTACAGGGACCTGTGCCAAGGGGTGCCTTCTGCTGCACTTTATCACTGACTCTAATCCAGCTGTCTGAAATGGTGCCAAGCTAATTAGCTAGTTCAGTGCTTGTTATATCAAGAGCCCAAATAAGCCCAGAGAGGTCATGTTTTGAACGGGAGAAAAGCCTTTTCATTTGTCTCTCTGTTCATGCAGTCCCAAGACAACTCCCATATGGGACAAATCCCAATTAATACCTCCTATTCAAACTTGTCTTGACGTATTCACCAATTAACAGTAGCATTAAGTTATAAACTACTTTAGGTGAGGGTGCTAGTGGAAACAAAGAGCCCTTGTTTTTGTGAAGAACATCTTATCATGGCTTGGCTAAGACGGAAAAACGAAGAAGTGAAACTGTATCACAGCATTGTTAAGCTGTAGGATTTAACTATTGCTCAAAGTGACTAGGTATAAACACAATCTCTGTCCTAAGGCAGAGATTTTCTAATTTTCATAGACTGTCTAATCCCAGGTGCAACCAGTGAGGCTAAGAGCAGGCAGGAAAGAAAAAATATATTATGATGATAAATACAAGTGAAAATAAATATTATTATGTGAATAGCTGCTTTCTCAGTCATGTAAGCTTAACCTAAAGAGCAAAGCAGCTGGCTCACACTCGTGAGACTGTAGATAATGAAATTACAAAGTCTGTCAAGATTTCCACAATATCTGCCTTAAAGAACTGCAAGAATGAAAACCATGGAATGATATTTTTAGTGCTCTCATTTCATGAAGTTAGATCTTTACTTGACTATGAAAGCCAAGTCCGTTTCTTCAGTTGATTCAAATTAGTTTTCTTCTGTCAGTGTACTTTGTGTAATTCAAATCTCATAAAATTACTAAAGAAGAGCAGTCAGACTGATCTTGGATCTTTGTCCTGTCAATGAAGCAAAGAAAATTCAGAGAATAATGATATTTACAGATGTATGCATTACCAAAGGTCTCATTTAAAGAGCTATATTCTTTCAGAAGCATACTACTGAAGAATGAGTACAAAAGAAACAATGTATAGTTTCTGTTTATCTTGGATACAGGTCTTTTAAACACACAAAGCTATTTTTATCAGAACACCATATTATTAGCTGTCTCTTAGAATGACGGCATAAGTGGTCTTATTAACTTTGGGTGTTGTCACTGTGATGCCTACATAAAATGTGTATAACAATAAACCACAGCAATGGAGCAAAGCATCAGGCAGGTGTGGTAATTAAAGCAATTCAGAATATTGACTGAAAGAAGGCAAAACATGTACGCATTTGAGACTTTTTCTCCTCTTGCTGAGAATTCCAGAGGTCATTTAGATTAACAAACAGGTGAGCTGGTTTTTGTTAATACATGCTTATTTCAGTGCACGGAGAGGTGACAGGTTTGGTGAAGACAGATAACTAGCACTTCCTAAGGCTTTTTCGCCCATATGGTGAAACTGATCATCTGACTACAAAGACCTGTGAATTAATGAAATAATAGGTAGCTGCTATAGAAGAGTCAGTTGTCATGTTTAAGTTTGAAAATATAGCAGAAGAAATGATTAGACATCAGAACTCAGACAAAACAACTTTTTCCATCCTTGGAGAGTGTTTACTGCTTCAGTCGGGCATAGTTTTATAGAAGGTTATGACCACAGCTAGTCAAACTGGATGGACTGAGCAATGCAGAGAGTAAAAAAAATACATGTAAGTCAGAGCACTGTGGGCACTGCTAAAGCCATGTAACCACAACCACAGAAAAACAATAATACTGCAAACAAAAGGCCAGATGTCAGACTGAAACTGCCATCAGAGAACATGCCATGATGCAAATTACTGCAGACTTCATTGAGATTTTTTTGCAAACTAGATGAGGAAAGTGAACCTTTTCCCCAGGGCTCTAGCAATGATCTGTTTAAACAAGTGGGACCTGAAGCTGCTTTCTTAGAGCAGCTCGCTTTGCCTGTGACTGAGAACACATAGAGCTTGCAAAAATTTATACTATTTCTTTTTCTGATGCACCAGCAGAATAGCCAAATGCCAATTAATTGGACAGGGGTTCTGCCGCCTCTATGTTATCTGTATCTGTTGATTTTCAGTCTTTTAGAGATTTTCCTTTCACTGAGCCCAAGCTACATCTGGCGAGCTAGTTAGAGGGAACATTTGTATTTGTCATTTCCTATGTGCAAATATGAATATGATTATCTTTCATATATATTGAGATCTGTATTGTGAATATTAATGCTTGTTTAGGCATCAGTATCAGTCTGCTGCAATAAACATGCATGTGCTTTGAGGGTACCCAAATTCTGTACCATCAGGGGTTACTAAAAGGCAACCTTTCATTTCAGCTCTCGCAAGAGATGCAGTCAAGAAATATTTGATTCAGTGAAAAGGTTTTGACCACAAGATTAAAATTTTACTTTGTAAAACAGAAATTACTCCACCCATCCCTTTCACTGTGAAATGCTTTAAAAATAGAGTTGAGAGAAGTACTGTATAATTAAATTAGTGAAGTCATGGAATGACTTCATGGGTCTAATGCAAGAAATGACAATACTGATAACAGTAATTTTTAACTGAACGTAAAGGAGAAAAAGAACATCATAACAGTTAAAAGCTGTCTGCTCACATATCTAAATAATTGGAGAACTATAAGGTAAGAAAGCTTTTTCTGCTGATAATAGACAAATTGAAATAAAAGTGATATTAATAAGGAACACAGAAGCGTAACAGATGTCAGTTAATGATCATAGAATCATAGAATCATAGAATAGTTAGGGTTGGAAAGGACCTTAAGATCATCTAGTTCCAACCACGCAAAACTGTTACACTTGAAGTTTTGCTACAGGGAGTCACACCCACTTGTTTTGGATGAGCAACGTCCACTGTTCTTCAGTAGTCAGAGGTTATCCAAATAGTGATGCTGTGTTTTAGGTAGCTCACCAGGTATATTTGTTATGGCCAGCAGAAATCAGGAAAGATGTTATTTTCTCATCATTTGCACTTTCTAGCAGGTTTAAGATCTGATCCGATGGCTCAATTCAATTAACAAAACTTTACCTGAGGAATTATGCAGGGTTTTTTTCTCATCCTGATGCAGAAAATGTTTTCCTAGCTAAGCATGCTCTGTATAACTTCTGGACTGAATTAGTCCATCCATGAGGAGACTGTGAAACTCCAGATGCTGATAGTTTGGAAGCTGGTTAAAGCTTTCCAATATACCAACAGTGGTTATTAACGGCTCAGGTTTGGAGTCCTATCACCTCAAGTCTTTGGAGAAGCAATTTGCACTGTATTGGCATCAAGCACACTTGCTGAAACTAAGAGAAAAGGACATACTTGCTTCTGTACAAACTGCAAGTAGAATGGAGAATTTTTTTGTTCAGGTTTATATACATACCACCACTATCATGATAACACTGTTATGGAAGGACTTGGATAAGTGGGAATGCAAATGCCTAATGCTATACAGCATAATTTTATATATGAAAATGAGTACAAAGTGTGCCCTGAAAGCATGATAGTTGACAAGTTGGTATTCTCACTAGACGCCCACATGGAGGCAGCTGAACAGGTCACAAGTGCACTGCTGTACTTTAAATGAAACAAATGTGAGGCTGCTTGCTTCTGTATCTTATTTAAAAATAAATAAGTAAATAAATAAAGAAATAGGTTGCTTTTCTTCCTGACAGTCCAACCCTAAAAATCCAACCATGTTCAGTCAGCTAACAGACTTTAAGGCTAATGCCATATATTATTAACCATTCCCAGCAATCCATTATTACGGTGGAACCACAAATTAAAACCAAGTGCCTGGCGCACAGTAAACATCAAGGACATCATGCTGGTGGCCAAGACTGAATGTTAAACCTGAAGATGCTCCATATGTTTTTTATGTCTTTCCAGGTTTGCAGTACAGCAACATTATCTCCTAAATTCCAATATAGTCTGTCCATTTACTGGATTCACCATGCAAAAAGCTTAGCATTGACAGCCTTGTCCACTTGTGCTGGACTCTTCCTATGCTTAGTGCTCTGATACCTTACTTCCTCTGGCATACGGGTACATACAGCATTTAGGATTTTTTTTTTCATTCTAAAAAAGTAAATTTCCTGATGAAAAGGAATTTTAGAGTGCGTGAGTTCATGAGTATGTTACCCACAAGCTCACATAACAAGCAGTAAAAGAAACAGCAAAAGATATAAAACATGCACAGTTAATGAAGATCTTAGATTTGAAGCAACTCACTTGTAAGGAGAAAACAAAACCTGTAATTTTTCAAAAAGGAGAATCAAGAGTCCGTATTGTCTTCTGCAACCGTACATATGAGGTCCTTTTGCTTTCTTATGGACTATCATAAAATGCCTTCTGTTTTGAACCTACTTACCAAGGGCAAGATGAGCTTTTGTCTGGATTAGTTAGCTATGATGGAGTAACAATTACTTTTGGCCTCACGTTCTTCAACATGTAGCTTAAGAACAGAGCACAACGGTGCTGGGTCCACTGTACTTCTGGATCCAACTGTTACAGAAGTGCTGGGTTAGGCTTTAGTATTATTTAATTGTCCTGAACCATTCATTTACTTGATGCCTTTTCATTAACTATACAAACAGATTCCCCACAAAGCACCCTTTATTGCCTGTGCCCTTGTTACACTATGGTTTATTTATTTGTTTGTTTAAAGGTGGGGAATAATACAGTACTGGTTCTGGATAGCAGTTCTGGTGCTCATGTTCTGAGCCAACTAGAGAAGCAGAGACCACCCTCCTGCTGATACGTTCTTTCTTTGGCTTTGCCCTAACACTTCTCTGTGCTGCAACCATAGCTGATTTTTTGTACTTAAATAATACATTTCTCAGAGCTTGTACTTGTGAAAATATATTACTTGTCAAAGCTGGAAAGGGAACCATGTTATTTCAAATATGTCTTTAAATATGTGAGAAGCAAGTTTGAAGTTCATTAACCTGTACTGCTGAGACACTGTTCCTCTGAGCTTCCTCACACTGCTCTGGTTCTGCATACGCAAGGCATGAAGCTGAACATCTGCTAAGGGAGGCACCAAAAAGCTACCAAAAGCAATACAAATAAAATCAAAACTGAACTCAGATTGCTGCTGAAGAATCTGTAGATTTATGAGTGTGGCTGGAGTTTTTCTCTCAGTCTGGTGGGTGACACCTGGGCACATAACCTTTACCTCCTTGTCTTCATGGTGTTTGGCCACATCCATAGATGACTTGCTGTGCATGAGGCTGAAAGGGAACATGAGGGGGTGCCTGGGAGACAACACTTGAGGGCTGTTGAGTCTTAGGTTGGCTTTAATTGACCCTGAAACCACCCTTAACACTTTCTGAGGGAAATTTGTGAGAAATATCACAAAGGAAAGCTTTACTATTCACTTCTGAGCAATGGATTTCAAAGACTTACAGGTCAGTCCTTGCTATGTGCGTTGTACATGTATTTGTGGCAGTTGAATAGATTATCTTTCCAGTCATGGGAGAGTAAAGATTGTCTATTAAGAGATGTGAAGTTGTAGCTTACATATGCTAATGTCTACGAAATTAAGAGTAATGCAGCTCTGTTAATTAAGAATTCAAAATAAAACATACGTGTTTTATGGTATCTCTGCTTCATGTGGGTTGGGTTTTTTTTCTTCTTTTTAGTAATATTATTTACGTTTTATAGAAGCTTGACTGTGCTGAGTCAAAAGCACACTAATCTGGTTATTAGCATGTGTTTCAAGCGATCTCACTGCACTCTTTCAGAAAATAGGAATTAAGATGATTTGACAGCCCGCCAATTTTGCGTTCAATGCTATCGATTCCCTTCATCAAGGCTGCGCTCTTCTGTGCTCGATCTTGCAAAAAGGACTGATGGCACACTTGCTCTAATCACATTTCATTGTACATTCACTCCATGTAATAATAAATTTGGCTATCCAGATCAATTTTGGCCCAATTTCCTCTCACGGGATGCAATTCAGTGATTGTTTTTTAATTTTTCGTTTAAGGACCATTGTTGGATCCATATAGGATTCTTTTATCCCCAAAATACTGACTAAAATAAGCTTCAGTGGTATTCTATACTTTTGTTTACAATTGCTTTGGGAAAAGACCCATGCGTGATTTTGATAGGTCTGAGGTAACTACATGGTATATAATGAGAGTGATTTTTGTAATGGCTTTCAAAGCACTTAGTATGTTCAGAAAGCCTTCTTGAGTGAGCTGTTTAAATACAAATACTTCCAAACAGTGTACTGTTCAATATAACTTGCAAATGCAAATAGCTTATTGTCTAATTTTGTAAAGCGGTATTTCAATGCATCTCAGTATTTTCTGTAATGACCTTATAACAGGATGATTATTTGACAGAGAACATTGTAGATGACGTTAATGTACTTTCTGTATTTTTTCTCATAGAAATTAGAGATTAAAAAGATCTCTTAGGTCAACTAGTTCATTCTCTGCTCGAAAGGCAAATCTGTATCAGGGAAAAGGCAATCCTGGACTTGCCTAATAGTGAATGTGCAGTGAGCAATAGAACTTTCACTGACTTCTAGTGAAGACAAAAAAAGCATCTGAAGTCCCTTCGAAGTGATGAGGGAGAATAATTAAAGGCAAAGCACTGTTAGGTCTGTAGTCAGGTCTCAGGTTGATCCTAACAAAAAACAATGCAAGTAACACCTCTGTGGAATTGGTCTTGGATTAAAGATCTGAGCTTTACAACTAAGCTTTTTAGTATATAATGAAAGAACAGTTACATGATCCACAAATGTTTAGTAACTAAGTCCATTAATAGAGTTGTTAAGTGAAATCCAATTAAGCATATGGATTGTAAACACATGAGTATGGGAAGGGAATCTCTTAAGGCAGTTGTTCTCAGTGCATTATATTACATCTAAAGCCCAGTTAACTATGATTGGAAAAATATGATCATAAATGTGCACAGTGACTTACACAAAGATTCATATGAGTAGAACCTGTGGTTTTATTTTCCCTCGCGCATAAATCATTATGAGCAGAAAAAAATAACCATAGAAGCAGAAAACATGCTTCCTTACTTCCAGTTAGGACTGAATAAAGTTCAGCCAAAATAAATCTATTCAGCATGATACAAAATCTTGCATGCAGATATATTGAAGCTTTGGAGGTATAGTGTTGTCTTCTGCAGAATCAGAACTGAAGGTCTTTAAGTCAGTTCTCATCACAAGTGTAATAGGCAGAGGTGGAAAGTTTCCTTTTTTAATGTCAAATTTTAATAATTTGTTAGAAAAACGATAATACACAACTTAAAACAGTCATGGTTTCTGTTTTTCTTTTTCTCCTTTCTCTGTAAGAAAATATTAGTAAAACATTCCTTTAAGTTTTAACCTTATTTTTTCAACCAATGACTTTTCAACCAATGACTTCTAATTATGCTATAAGGTTAATTTGGTCTTCTGGCTTGAGCAAGAGTTAGTTAACTAATAGAACATAGTTTAAGTAAATAGGTAAGAAACTAAAAGAATATATTTTAAATAAATTGGTACAAAAAATTTGAAATGGTATTTTTAAAACTGTCTTCTGATTTTGTTTTTTAGTTTTTCTTCTCAAAGAAACTTAGATCATAGAATCATAGAATAGTTAGGGTTGGAAAGGACCTTAAGGTCATCTAGTTCCAACCCCCTGCCATAAATAGATACTATACATGCATAGATACTATAACCTAGAAATTAAAAGAGTTGTCATTTAAGTTGCAGAAAGACTTTCCAGGACATGTGTCCCTAGTGACAAGTATAAAATATGATTTTGTAGCTTAGCATTACCAGAACCGTAGGAACTTGAAAGACCCATACTTTTCTGCCCTCAAAATACATGAAAAAGAATGCTGCTTCCTAAATGGTACACATTAAGAAATCTGTCTTCATTATGGCTGGACAGAAAACGTACAAATGAAAAAAGCTCCCACATGTTTTGGATTAGAAAATATATTTTAAGAAAACTTGGACTTTTTATTATAGTACCTGTATTTTTTAATGCAAAATAAAGTTCCGGTATTAGCAGCGGCACCTTAGGGTTTTGCAGTGCTACTTGTCTGGAAAAGTAAGTTTATTTTGACAGAATACTTAACAGCATTCGCTAAGCTACAATGAAAGCTATAAGCTATAATGAAACAGGCTTGGCAAGTCAGTCTGAGGATGAGCTTCCTTCTCTAGGCTTAACTCTATTTCAGTGCTCCCATTTATCTCGCCAGTGAATGCAGGCACCCTTCATGGTCTGACAGATATTCTGTCCTTGCCAGGTAGCTGCTGCTTTTTAGGCATTAGCTGCCAAAACAATTCAGAGATTAATGGGAAAACATCCATAAATTATAGTACAACCTCTCCACTTTCACAGAAGATGTAAGATCTTTGGGATGTTTAAATGCTGTAAAATGTCTTAATTTGTTCAGACACTTGCACGGTTATTAATACAGACAGATGCAGACTACACAGACAACAAGCATCTAAATTAGCTTTGAGGGGAATTAATACAAGAAGCTAGCAAAATATTCCTAGCAAATAAATTGGTGTGACATTTTATTATGATTTCAACACAAGATTTGCAAGTGCATATCTTAAACATTAGTCTCAAACCTGCAAAAGAAAGCTAATATCAAATGATGCAGCAAGGGAAAGCCAAAAGGAAAGCTACACCTATTAGGCTTATAGACATTCCCAAGGTAAGACAGCACTTGTCACCCTAAATAAGCCATTAAATGCATTGTTTTTTCCAAGTCTTTAATTACAGTTGGCATTCCCGAGTCAGTGCTGGAGGCAGCTATCCCACTGAAGAACAATAACCTTTGTGACACTGAAGTAGGAGAAAACAGCAGCAGAGACCATAGCCTAGTTTCCAAAGTGCCTCTAAAACACATTAATAGAGAAAAAAAAACCCCTTCTAACATTGCATGATTTACACATCTAGGTCCAGCCTCAGCTGAACATTATGCTCTGCGGGCTTGTAACATCCCCCAGATCCACAGGATCTGTGGGGCTCCACTGGGCTTCTGTCACCATCACTGAGTATCACAACAGACCTCTGCAAAACTGGCTCTTTAGGGCTCAAATAGAAATTTCCTAATAATTTCATAACCTGTAGCTCCTTAGCCATATGGATGGTGGTAACAGTTGCCCAAACAGTTAACGCCTGATGACTCCAGTACAGGTAGTCATACAAGCTAGTAATGTCCTGTCATCGCACCCCTAAAGTGGATTGCAGTCACCTAGGCCTGATTTCATAGCTTGCTGCTGCTAAAAAGAAAAGTGCTGGTTTCCCCATTACTTCTACCTCTCCAGCTCTTCCTTAAGCATGTGCTTGAATCTCCATGTGCTTCTGCTATCCCTGCACCCACAGTTCCTGTTACCTTTGCTGTTGGTTTTTGGCAGGCATTTGAGCTGCTTTATCTCACCAAACAAAAGAAGCACAGTGCTGTAACACATTTTTTACAGCATTTGCATGATGAACTGCACAAGATCTTATTTGATTTTTTTATGGTTAAGCCTCTTCTCTGCTTGAACCTTGTCACAGTTCCCTTCAAAGATTGAATTAGTTCATGTGCAAGCATATTAATACCCAAAGCAACTTACTCTACTACCTTGCCTGCACTCAGACATTAGCTGCTGTTATTAATGCCAGCCATGCGACAGTGTAACATCTGTAATTTGTAAATAGAATCACAGAATGGTTTGGGTTGGAAAGGACCTTAATATTATCTAGTTCAAACCCCCTGACATGGGCAGAGGCACCTCACACTAGACCATGTCCCCCAAGGCTTTGTCCAACCTGGCCTTGAATACCGCCAGGTTGGAGCATTTACCACTTCTTTGGGCCTCTTTCAGTGCCTCACCACCCTCACAGTAAAGAATTTCTTCCTTATCTCTAACTTGAACTTCCCCTGTTTAAGTTTGAACCCATCACCCCTTGTCCTACAGTCCCTGATGAAGAGTCCCTCTTATGCTTATGTAAAAGCTCAGAGCCATGATGTGAAAATGCGTGGTTTGGAAATGGCAGAATGGCAGTGCTATGCCAGCTCTTCAGCTGTTCCCTTAGCCTCAGAACAGGCAAGCTGATCACAGCTTGGCCAGTCCTAGCTTAGCATCCAGTTCCTCCTTATCTCTAGGCAGGTATTCATCCATGCTTTTCCAAAACAGATGGCCACTGTTGAGGTGAGAGGAGACATCTTTCTGAATGTTAAAGGAGAGAGATCAGGAAATAGGGGAATAGTGGCGAAGATGGATAAGAGGAGATTCAGACCTGAGAGGAAACCATGGGGAATCCCAAGAAGGAAGGGTGTATAAAAGCAGTGCCTTAGCAGTGTTGGTAGAAAATGTCCTCTGTGAGTTGAGCTTGTGGAAAAGGGTATGCTGTGCATTTGAGTCCCATTCTAAGTGAAGTAAATAAGTGATATAGGACAGTGGCTGGAATATAAATTCCAGACACTGAAAGACATCATGATGGTATTGTTTCTACATTTTATTTTGTTAAAAGAATGATAATACCTTATTTTTGGTTTTGCCTTCAGCCTAGTTTATATTAAGCATAAGTGGTTTAGACCAAGCAAAGTATACAGGCCTGGTGACCCTTACAAAGGAATTTAGAGGAGCTGTTGAGCAATGCCCAACTTCCCAGTATCTTTCTTCAGAATATGCAAAAGCAAATAGCATACTTCCATCGAGTTATATAGTCCAGTTTTGAAAGTTACAAGAAAGGCATGTGTAAGTTACATGTGCCCAGTATCAGTAGGTTTTTTGAACTAGCTCCTGCCAAGATGCTTCTGGGAGTGTTGCATTCCTGCTGACAGCCTGTTGACCCAGTCTAAGGTTACTGCATAAAGTGACAGTGTGATTTGGCTTGCACTTGTAGCAGCCACACTAAAATCTGGTACAGCTAGCCAGTCCTTAGGGTGAAGCTCTCCTTCTAGCAGCCTGGAATGTGGTGTACAGTCCCTTCCTTCATGCTGACAACAGCATCTCTTTTCACGGTGATGGCTCTGAAATGCCATTTAGCAATGCAGTTCTCAACTTCTCATTTAGCAAAATACTGAGAAAAGTGAGTGGGGTTGTTAAAAAACTGGAGTGCTTTAAGACCAAATGAGAAAAGAAAAAAGTGTATCTTATTACCTTGTTGGGTAATTCAGTGTAATCTGTAGGAGAAATGTGTTTTTAAGGCAGATTCACATACAGCAGGACAAAAACCAGTCAGAGTTATGGGGGTTTTAATATTCATGCTTCCACCATTTTAAATAAGAAATGTTTCATTGAAGATTGTAGATGTATTTTATCAAATAATTTCTTAACATAATTAATTGATACAATGCATTTTAGTGTGATCCTTCATCTATAAGAATGTCTGTCCTTGTCCCTTGCTCTTTTTTTTCTTATGGCATATTTAATTTTAGATCCATGACCTATGATCTTCAATAGATTTTCTGACGATAATGATTAGGATAGTGGATGCACAGTATCAAATTATCAATAACCTCCTTCCCTTAGATAACTAATGAATCGTTATCCAAAACGGATATTCTGCTTACGACACTGATCATTGGCTGATTCACATTCTACACAATAAAGCCTGCATTTGCTTTTCTGCCATTTTTCTAGAAAATATTTTAAAATATATACTGTGGATTGTTTTTAGCTTGTGGAGTGTTTTTTTCATGGGGTTTTGTTTGTTTTTCTGAAAGCTACAACTTAGAATTGTTTAGGTCACACAGTCCCTTATTTCTTCTATACACAGTCCCTTATCCCTTCTGTTTCTTCTTTTCTGGGAACCAAAATCTTCATATGAAACAGTTAAAATGTAGCTTATATAAGCATAAACGATATCCCTATAATGAACTCTGACTGGAAATGCATGAGATTTGTACAGTTCTCATTATATTCTGGGAGCAAACGGACCTTAAGATCACATTGAAAACCTTGATTAAAAATGTGTGACTAAGCTAGGCTCCTTAAGGATTATTGACGTTTAATTTAGCATTTGATATTAACTATCTAAACCCACATCAGGAGAAAACAAATATTGCTTTAATCTAAGTAGTTTTCAGAGAAAGAGAAGATTTCACAACTGAAACTTTTGCCATTCTGAGCTTCTGAATTAGCATATTTTAACAGTCTTTTAAACCTGAAACATAATCAAAATTGTAATCAAATACTCTGCTTTGAATGAAATACTTGTAAACCCATTTTAACTTTACTGTCTTTGCTGCTATCATGGAGTTGAGGAAGTCTCATTTCAAACAAATCTATTCTCTTCTTCAAACCTGCACAGGAAGCATATTAGGGTTGCTAACTTTCAGAAAACAAAAGAACAAGATAAGCACATTCCCTGCTGACATTTTTTTAAACCTTTAATTTGTTGAAGCAAAATAGAGTCTTTAGATATTCGGGTCTTGCAGATTTAGGGAGAAAAAGCTTTGCCTGCAAATTGTCTGTGAGTTTACTGAACCAAACTCACTCTTTTTGGCCAAGCATTCCTTTCCACATGTTTTGCAGGGCTGTGTGTCCACATACTTTCTTTGAAAACATCTCAGTGTATCACCACTTCCTTTATGGCTAAGAATTTAATGAGTACCACAAAATAATTACTGTCAGTTGCCGCCCATTTGTGTTTCCCATTGAAGTACTGTTTCTAAAATACGTCATGTGGTGAGCCTGGAGTCAAGCAGAACAAAGGTTGAGAGCAGATGCACTGGTGGCTGCTTTTGCTGGTAATGATTCCCTGTCATAAAATCTCCTGTATAAATCCCACCAAAACTGCTGGATGGTGATTCATCAGTGTTATCGCAAGGAAGGAGATGACCAATAATCTCACTCGTATGATGCATTTGCCCTGTCTCCCAGGAACAGAGCTGCATGGAGGGGAATCAAGCAATGTTTCTTCTGCCATGACACTGGGAGCAGCTGCTCCATAGGGTTGCTCACCTACTAAACCTTTCCCTAAAGAAATGTATTTGTTTCTGTTAATTACTAACTAGAAAGACTCACAGAGCCCTACTCAAACTCATGTTCAATGCATAACACGTATCTTCCTTAAAACCTAGAGAATGAGTGTCTCTAGGTCCGTATCAGAAAAGCTAACTGGATAGAAACTTTAGAAACAAATTGCCCTTTCTCAGACCATGTTAGTATCAGTTTAATGCTTTATCCTCGGCACAGGAAGATGTTGCCCCAGAAAATGAGAGCTTTTCTGTAAGTCAGTTTTCTTTAAAAAAAAAAAAAAACTTCTTTAGAAGCTGCAACTTTAAAATGAGATATTCTCAAGTGGCATATTGGGAAGTACAAAGATAACAGTTTATTCTCCAAGCCATATGGAAGGGTTTTCAATCCGTGTACTCAGCTGAGGGCGGGAAATCATGTAGAAGATTCCAACAGGCTAAGTAAAGCAAACTAAATCCTTTGCACTTAAACACTATTAGAGAACGCTTGATGCTAGATCACCAATTTGAGGTGTGAAGGTGGGCTGCATGCTGACATAGGTAATAAATGGAATAAAGCATTTTATGAGCGATGAGATTAATAATGTAATAGCTGACTTCAGAAGGCTTACCAGCTTTACCTGAGGGAATACTTGTCCCAGATACTGAACCAAGTCAACATTGGTGACTCAGTTATTTTTATCACTGTTTGTATTACTGAAAGAAGCCTTTGTTAAAACAAATCTATCTTTACAAAGGAGAGATTGGTTTTAACTGGAAAAGTACTTACATTTTATCTAAAGTTTATCCCAGCATGTGAGATGGTAAGAACTGTGAGTTTGGTTATGCACTTTGAAAGGGTGGAAGCCATGTTCATTCTGTTTAGATAGCATTTTCCCCTATTACCCCCTAAAAATAAAAGAAATAAAAATAGAAGTAGTTTGTTGCATTCTCTTCAGATTGCCTACAATTAAATCATAAAACCACTCCATAGTTTTTCTGCATAGTTTCCAGTCTGAAAATGCAATACTGTATAAACTGAAAAAAAATAGAAGGGAACAATTTTGCTTCTCCTTTTTACACTTTTTTTCCCCACCTAGGCACTGCCAACAAATATTTAAACTTCAGAACCCAAGCCTCAGCTATCAATCATAATAGATATCAACCTCTGCTCTAGTTTTGGCCTGATAGAGGATCCCTTTTAAACTAGTGGTTTCCCGCAAGTGACTGCACTTGTAAAGAAAATGTACAGGATGTGTGCAAGGTGAATTTCAGTTATAAAATAAGTCTTTTTTTCACATTTAGGCAAATATTTAATTTCAGGTTAAACAAAATTGCAATTTAATCAAGTAGTACAAGGAAAAATGTCATGAAAACACAAAGAAAAATTCCCAAATGATCACTTAATAATAACACTTAACTTTTTATAGCAGACCTACATCCCAAGTATAATTTTAAAAAGCAAGAAATAGCTTTCAATGTAACTAAGAAAATAAAAAGCCAAACTGCATAGCCATTGTTAGACACATCGAGTATTACTGAGAGATGTGTATATGTGTGCACAGCTGCACAGACACAGAGACCATATGTCTGTGTATAAACAGTAGATATCCGTACATGTGTGTATGCGCATGTGAATATTTTATAACCACATTGGCAGGTATGCAGGAAAACCTGAATATAAATCAGACTTTTCCTAGCTTTCTTCATACTGTCTGAGCAGCGCTGTGGTTTGGATTAGACATAAGTAAGGCAGTTTGGGTCTTGTCTTAGAAACAAGTGGATTAAAGTTGAGTCTTAAACTAAAGTAGGTGCAGAGTAGCTCTTTCCAAGCTGCAGTCTCTGCCTACGAGACAGATTGTTACTGAATGTGCCAAGCTGACCTCATTCTCCACTATACTGTTCAAACTTAAATATTCTCATTCTGTAGCAGAAGTCCTCATCTAGATGAAGGATTACAGTTTTCCAGGACATCAGCTTTGTACAATTCAAGGTGTTTTGCTGTTTTACTCTTAGTCTCCCAAATAGTTGAAAAATCCATTAAAAATTGTTGTTCTGCCCTTCTTTTCCTTTGCTTTCCCTTCAATTTCCTATTGCAATTCATTTCTTCTTTTTTATTGCAGTTTTAGAAACATGTTACTTCTTGAAGCGACATTGTTTATCCAGCTGTATTCTTCTTTACTATACCTATTTCTGCACCCTCAATATTTGTTGCATGGCTAACCTTTGTCATCCAAGTAGATCTCCTGTAAAGCTTTTCAATTCAGTCCCTAGGGACCTCCTTCAGAACTAAGAAAAGCTCTCACACAGGGCAGTAACTCTCTGCTTATTTAAGTAGCATGCTATGGTAGGAGATGGCTCCCAATATGGGGACCATGGGACATGGAAAGGCAACAGACATATAGAGAATCTCTGGGCAAAACATTGGCTTCTTGAATCAGGAGTAAGGGCAAGACAAAATGAAAGTTTTTTTCCATCTGTGTCTCAATAGATGACCTGTTTAATCTTGAGGTAATCTTGGTTTCTAGGTGAGATCATGTAAATCTAGGATTATTGTCTCAAATTAATCAAACCTGTGTTTTCTTCTCAGACAGATATGAGATTTACATTTGTAATGCAACTGCCATCCTCGAGATTAAGCATTTGCTGAGCTATTTCTGTGGGTCAGGCTAATTCCCCATTGTGGACAAATGAGGTCCTGATTAATTAAAAATCCTTCATCTCATGAAAATTTAGCTCTGTTTCCAGATAGGATTCATTTCTATAGTATTTATGGTAAATAGTTACTGCTTTTCTGCTATAGGTAGGAGTTATCGTTATCCTTGTTATCTGACCCATGGTTTTCTTGTGGTTACTACTTTACTGATCATCCATACTAAAGTGCATGTCTCAGTCTCCCTATATGTTTTGGCGATGCTTGGAAGTGGCTGTTACAGTCTCCTCCAAGCATGGCCACATAACCTAATTTTTCTTCCCTTGCTGTACCTCAAAATGCAACATCTCAGCTCGTGTACTGCCAGCTGCATAACTGGGTCGAATGCTTTCATGAACTCATCACTAAGGTCACTTCGTCATTCACAAAGCTTACAGTGAATGGTTTAAAACAACCTCTGTTCCTTTGACCTGGAACTGCAGTCATTCTTGACAACAGGCAGGATTCTTCCTGTGCAATGAGGATTTTTTTTGTATTCCTCTCTGACACCTAGGTGAACCACTGGATAACTAAAACATGTAAACAAGGACACCTGTACACCAGATAAGCAGAGCTCTGGGTGTGCAGCTCTGGTTTGTTTCCCAAGCAAGCTGGCAGGTTGATTGAGCTGGGGCGAGTTAGGAAAGACAATCTGTTACACAAAGTGGACACCACATTATTAAGAAACACTTTTTTCTCCTCACTATCTCTTCTCTTATGTTTATTTCTGCATTTTGGTTTCATGCTGCATGTCTGGTTTGAATGAGAAATGTTCAGTCCACCTGGTGCTGTCAGTTACAAGTAATGTATGTTTACTATGTGCACTAAAAAAGGCAATTAACTGTTTGAATGTATTTGTACAGATAGCAAAGTAAAATTTTATTATAAGACCTGGCTGGCTCTAAAAGGGCCTGATTTGCTTGGATTAAGGTTGCTCCGACCCTATATAACCATCATCCTGCATCTGCTGATATGCGAGTGTCTTGGAAGGAAAAATGTATTGTGGATTGGAGGGCTTATGGGAAATCATAAAGCAAGCTCATAGAAAGCCCTGTAAATGCTTGCCTCTAATGCTTCTGGCTTCGGTTGTTGCAGATTTGAGAATCACTCAAATTAAACTACAGGCAGCTACAACAAACTGAAACCTCATGTAACTTAAATCTGCTAGCATTTAAGAACAGGTAAGAAGGCTAAAGTCAGGTTAGCCTGGCTGTGTTAATCATTCCTAACTTAAAAGTTGTCTGTTACGCTCAGCCGGTGCCAGAGCTAGAGAGGCACATGATGTGGAGGAGGATGAAACCAAATGCAAGGCTCTTCTCAAGAAACACCCTGGGCCAGATTTGTTGCTGTCACAAGTGGCAGCTTTCCCTTAATCTCAGCTCCCTTAGAAAGTGGGGAGAAAAATGAGTCTGTTTCAAGACACTTCACAAGATTGGGTAAAATCTGCCATGACACAAGGTTCGTTGACTTTATAGTGTAATAATCAAAGCTATTATATTTATATCTCCCAAATAACCTAAAATATATGCCTCTTAAAACTTTAAAGCACTTGGCAGGGGAAGATTGAAACTCAGAAGCGCAATATTTCCAATTCTTCCCTGGAAGCTGGGAAGATAACTTTCTAATAATTAAGCATTTTTCAGAAATTAACTAGTAATATAACTTTAATGATATGTTTAATTTTTAAATAGAGCAGATGTGTTCTGACACTTACTGGAACCATTGTACTTTTGCAGAGCATTTAGTTATTAACAGCAATTTACCTCTGATTTGTGCATGCACGTGCCAATGACTTTTTTATGCTTCCAAAGAAAGAAAATCACACCTGAGTTCCAGCATATGCTTTATATTTCATTGGCCTTTCCTCTCTTTTTTCTATTTTGGGTTTTATGATTTTTAGTTAAACATTTCCAGGAGGCCTTTAAATATTTCAGGATTTTTAATGAATTTCTCAAAGAAAAAAAAAAAAAGAAAGAAAAAAAAGAATTCTGGAAAAGCAGGAAGGTGGTTTTGCCAGAATTAGACCCTGATGAACAAGCCACTTCCTCATCTGAGTTCACAGCCAATTACTTAGCATTATGAGGGCTGAATTTCGGTCTTGCTTGCAGCTGTAAGCGGTAGAGTGGAATAGCTTTGCATTTGTGCTGTGTAAAAAAGCTCAGGGCTGGATGCTGAAGGAGCAGCTCCATCCTCTCCAAACACAATGCACACTTGGAAGCCAGCATTCAGATATACCTGTTCCTGGTAATCAGGTCATCCTTTCCAGCCCCTCAGCAGAAAATGGAGAGAGACCAATGCAAAAAATTACAGCTATCCATTAGAGAATCAAAGGAAAGCAGTGCTAGATGTTTAGCAATCAATGATTCAGTGATCAGTGAGGCAGTGCTGATATCTGGATGTTGATATTGACACTGACTTTTGTTCCTAAACTCTTCAAAGGTTCTTGAGGCCCTTCCTTGACATCCTTTCCTGGACTTAGACCTTTTACAGCTAAGGAGGTCTCTTATTTGTGTTGTAGATCAAGCCAGTTGCTTCCTGACTTCCTCCATGTGAGTATAGAAAATAATTTTAGTTGTTTCAGTACTGTTATGTTTTCCCTCTAAATATACCTTTTCTTAGACTAAACAAAGCCAATCTTTCAGCCTTCTTGTGTGCCATGTTTTCTAAACATCATTTTTATTACTGTTCTTTGGGCTATTTCCAGTTTGCTTAGGACGCTGCTGGAAACACAGTTCTCTTGCTGAAGTTTCACCAATGGAATCATTACCTATGCATCTTCCCAAACCCACTCCTATCAGTATGTCCTAACATAAGTTCTACCCTTTTTTTCCCCCCAAACATTACATCGTGGGTTCCTAATGGATCTGCCATTTGTCCAGATTTTTTTCTGCAGCAATTCTCCCTGCTCCAATTCTACTTGTTTTGTATTTGTGCATTTATTTGTATTTGTGCACTTTGTCTTTCCTAAGAGTAGTACTTGGTGCATTTGCTATTATTGAATTCCACCTTACTGATTTCAGTTACCCAGAGTTCTTGTGACCTAGAGATATCCACAGACCTTTCTGCTGTAAAGTAAAATATAAAATAAAGGTACATCCAGAATAGATATCTGTGGAATCTCAGTTGAATTAGCTTTCCATTTTCCAATAAAGTAATGATAAATCTTCACAAAATATGATTTTGGTTCTAGATTCATATATTCTTATAATTTGCTATCCTTGAAAGTTGAAACTATGGAACTTAGTAACACAATTTTTGTATATAAAATGTAGGATTGATGTCTCAGCTATGTTCAGTTAGAGTAAAATTACTGTTCCATTCTTTAAGTTAAAATTCCTTGGCTTTTTGAGCATTGCTTCCCCTGATAAGACTCAGAATCTCTGAGCAGATTTTAAAACTTCATATACCAGTGCCTCTAGGATTTCAGGTTTAATAAAAGTAGATGTGATTAGTAATGCAGGACAAATACAGTTTCTTGCTTTAGAAAACTTGACAGACTGTAATCTGAGTGGGTTTGGTGACTATTTTCACTGCTGTATCAAACGGATTGAGCTCTTAGCCCATGAGATTAACGTTGGGATATAGAACTTTTCAATTTTAGGCTGGACAATTCAGATTCCACCTAAATAAGTATTGACAAACACTTAACTTCGCTAACTCTGTAGAAGAAATTAGCTTACTTCTTGTGAACTTGGACATTTTTCATCTGGATTTAAAAGCAGCTTCCTACGCAGTTCTCTCTAAGTTGAAGAATTCTCCTTCAGCCGTGTGGTGTAATTTGTTCCAGTCAGCCCTGCTCTTTTTCTTTCATTTGATTCTGTTATGTGGAGCATAGCAGGCTGGGTGTAGAGGGACAGGTATTTCTATCTCCACTTTCTCAAATAAGAAAACGTGGCAAATAATGTGTGACATACTTCAGCTGGGACACAAAATGCCGATTTAAGAAATGGTATTTCATCACATTACAGATCTCTATTGACTTTCCCCCCTTTTTTGCAATTCCTGTGGTTGCAGCCATCTTTATAGTCCCTTATGCCTAGTTTGGTTAAAGGTATTCTAATTTATTTCTTCTTCCATAATTTACTACCCATTAATAACCCTCACCCCCAGCAATGAGGCTACCAAGTATCAGCTACATGCAGAAGTAACCAGAATCCCCGAGTGCAGCACTTCTGGCATCTACCTGGCATTCTCATGTTTTCCCTACATAGGGAGAGACTGTGTGATAATCTCTCCTATTTGTGGATAACAAATTTGAAATAGACACTCATAAACTGTTTGGATTGTCATTATTTACCTTCTTTGTCCCAGCACTCTGGGGTTGGGTTCGTAACTGAAGAGACATCATTAAATTACTGCTGTTTATGAGCCCAGTGAAACTGACTCCAATTTATGTCAACAAACCCTCCATAATAAGATTATTGGGTGTCCTGAGAGCAGAAATTGTGATAGAACACCAAATAAGAAGAATCTAAAAAAACATTATTGCTATAGCCTATGCAGTTTGAATATATATTAAAAATCAAAAGACTGTAAATTCACCACAGAAAAATTTCAGTGTGATTGGTGAATTAGTTTGTTGTCTGTAATGAGGTCATAAATCCCAGAAAACATTTAAATAGATCATAATATTTTTCTGCATAGCTTTGTCTGTCAGAATGTGGCAGATACTCACCAAATGGCTGTTGTCATTTCCCTTGTTTTTATTGAACAAAGTATTGCTTTTAAAAAATGAAGGAGTGTGCCTACCCATAGTTTCCGCTCAGCAATACAAGAGGAAGATTTGAAGATGCTTTTTGCCAGGAGTCTGCCTGCCTTAGGAGTTCATAGACTCTGACAAAGAATCTGAAAGACCCATCAGGGATACACACCCCTGAGACTAAATTCAGTTGTTATTACTTTGATTGCTTTATTCAGCT
>WTXV02013398.1:0-15988 GCA_009823435.2 Nymphicus hollandicus | reverse complement strand
TTTATCTCTGCTTGAATTCCACATTGCAGTCTTGAAGTGCTGAATCTGTGGCAGTCATTTTAATGGCCAGATAGATGTCAGAAACACAGAAACACAGGAGTCTAGCTTTTCCACAGGATGAAACCAGGTGAAATGCTTGACTGTAATGAAAAAGCCATCTCTCACAGTGACAGCAAAAGGATAAAGCAAGCTAGCTGGGGTTTTCATTTGGAGCAGTATAAGAGGATTATTGAAATTAATGGCACTGAATTAATAGGTTGCAGCAAAGTCCTAGTGCAACTTCATGAGAAACTCCATTACTATTAAATATATTGCTGCTTTCTCCTCCTGTAAGGGCAAGTTGCTAGAGCAGTTAAGGTGTCTTGTCATAAAAGCAAGGAAGTCAGTTTAACTCATCTAAAGGATGAGGCAGACAGCTGATATTTTGGGCTGTAGCACAGCTACATTGCAAATTTCTGTGGTGGGTTTAGCTAATAGCGAAGCATCCACACAACTAGACACTCACTCTGCCCTCCCAGTGGGACATGAGACAAAAGAAGAGGAATGAGAGCAAGAAAACTCACAGATCAATATAAAGACTGGGAAATCACCTACAAAGTACTGCAGCAGGCAAAACTGACTTGACTTGGGGAATTTAAGTTAAATTTTTGCCAATTAGCATAAATAATTACTGATTCAGGTACCAGGAAACAAATAAGCGAACATTGAAACACCTTTCTTCCCACATCCATAGGCTCAACTTCACTCCAGACTCCTTTCCTTCTTCCTTTCTAGTCTCCCCTTCACTACTTCACTCCAAGCACCTCTCCTCTCACCTTGTTAATTCCAGGTTACTCTCAGTCCCTCCAGTGAAGCTACAAGCAGCCCAGGAGGTCCAGGTCAGTGTGCAGGGATTTCTCTCTACTACTCCTAATTTCTCACTCTTTTCATGGGATCTGGTATGGGTTCTCCACAAGCTGCACTCCCCATGGGGTGTACCTACTCCAGCATGGTCTCATCCACAGTCCCTAGAGGAAAGTATTTGTTTCCACATGGCTTCTTTATAGGCTTCTGGCCCTTCAAGAATATGGCATACCTCCTAATCCTCTGCCTTGCTATTCCTTCAGTTGTTCTGTCGGTCCCTCTGTTCTATCCTCCACTCTTGCTGCCCTTTCTTAATAGGTTTTCCTGGAGGTGCCACCAGTATTGCTGATGGTCCAGCTGTGTCCTGAGGGTTTATTGCAGGGCTGGCTGGAACCAGCAGTGTCTGGCATGGGGCAGCCCCTCACCTCATGCCGCAGAGTTCACCCCTGCAACCTCCCTGCTGCCCACACCTTGACAGGTACACCCAATGTATTTCCTTTGTGAGAAGATGCTATGGAATTTTGTATTCCTCCTCTGATGTGCCTGTGGGCTCCATGCCCATCTCTGATCTTATTCTCAGCCTTCCACTGGTAATATGTTGAAGTCAGATCATTTATTTTCAGGCCAATGTTCAGAAAAAATTATATGATGGGATATGAAGTGGTGAAAATTCATGGGTATAAATGTTTTCCTTTTGTTTGGCTTCACAGGAAACATTTCAAACATAGTACTTGTATTAGTAATTTTATATTTTGAGGGCAAACCCAGATGTCTGTAGTGTTATTGTTGACACTTGAAATGCTAGATCCCAGAGACATTTTTTTGTAGTGCAAAGCAATCATTAGTGCCTTGTATGACATTACTACTGCAGTAAGCAGAAGGCACTCAAGCTGTTTGTCTGTACTTACTATGTAAGAACTGGGATCCTTTTAATTTCCAGGGCAGTTTTCTTCATCTTCCCTTTGCAGGTTTCTTATTCATCATCTTTGTTTCACTGCCACTTTGCTGGATTCAGCAATTTAAAGGTGAGGGGATATGGAAGAATTCTGTTTCTGCATTTGAGTTAGAAACCTTTTAGATTTGTGCCCAATTTTTAAGAGATAAAGGGAAACGCAACATCTAAATCCTTGTGGGTTTGTAGAAAGCTCCTGATCAGCAATTGCAGCCTCCTGAATGCCAGTTCATTACTTTTTCTCTAAAGGTCGTCTTGCACCCTGAGTGTGTGCAGTGGCTCATGTCCTTGGCCATCACCAAAGGCAACTTGTTCTTTATCAAGTAACCCTGTGTCTCCTGCTCTCCCCTTACAGACATGGTTATATTTCAGGGTTAATAATACATGGTTTTTGCATTAATGCATTTTTGCATTAGGGAGACTTGGAGGTGTAGGCTTGATTCCAAGTACTAACTTTAAAACTAGTGTGATGTAGTAAGAAATTCCTAATAAAAGACATTGAGCTGTAATAACAATTAGAAATATTACCTCCTCTGTTAAAAAGGATGTTGTTTTTCTTTAGTTTTACTTGGCACCCTATAAATTCTGAGCCTTAATTTCTTTTTTTAATTTCCAATGAACCTGAGGAGTTTTTTCTTTAGTAAAGAAGAACTTTCAGAGCTAAATTTTCTCCCAGATAGCTCCATTGACTTGCAGACCAAAGCCATCAAGGATCTGACCCTTTCTTAACTTCTTTGTTCACTGGCAAGACCTAGGTGCTTGCCATGCCCTTACTGGCAACATCATGAGCACTTCCTCATCTTATACATCTAGTCATCTTTGAAACTAAGGAGTCTAAAAGGTAGCTGAAGAGCCAAGCTCAGCTTATTAAAGCCTGTCAGGTCTTTATGTATCTTCTGTTCAGACTGTTCTTCATTTCTAAGTAACCTGCCAGCCAGCTGGTACTCAGGCTTTGTTGCAGTTAAAGGAAAAAAAGAAAAGGGAAGAGGAAGGGAGGAAAGCAAAAAGTCAAAAAAAAAAAAAAAAAAGGCAATCCTATTATTAACATAAAATTCAAAGGATTGTTCACATCCAAACAGTAGGAGGTGGACAGATTAAAGTTTTAGAACTGTAACAACATCTCTCTTTGTAATGTCTGGTTCAGCAAAGTGAACCTTGTAACACTTGACATCCATCACAACATTTCCTGCAGTTACCACTCTGTTGCTTAGACCAAATCCCCAATTCTGGCTTGCAGACTATAATTTGTAGACATTAAATGACTATAATGTGGAAAAGTATCTGATGATGTATTGTGCATTAGAATAATAAAACTAGTCAAATTGCAGCTTGGAGAACTAAATCAAATATATAATTATCGGTATTTGTAGGATTTCCTCTAAGAACGTTATGTTGTTTAAGCCATGCCTTTCTTTCTCTTTTGTTAATAACCCATGTTCTTAGAAAAAGGATCATGCATTTAAAGATGTTCTTGGCACTTAGCCCTACTTCCACCTCCTTTCTTT
This sequence comes from Nymphicus hollandicus, assembly GCA_009823435.2. Classification (NCBI taxonomy): domain Eukaryota; kingdom Metazoa; phylum Chordata; class Aves; order Psittaciformes; family Cacatuidae; genus Nymphicus; species Nymphicus hollandicus. The sequence goes on along the minus strand of WTXV02013398.1, from coordinate 12,688 downwards.
CCTCCTTGCTGACCCATAACAAATCTTCTGGCTTTGATTTCACTTCATATTCAAAAGCAACAACAGAGACCTTAATGAAAAATCTTAATCCAAGTGCTCCATTTTATTAGCTGCAATTCTCACACTTGGAGAGTGTCTTAGTGCCAAAATTCTTTCCTTTTGTTTTTCCTTAGTCTTTATTTTTAGATGAGTGCTATCTAGTATTAGGAATAAGCATAGTGATTCAATGTTCAGAAGATAGTGACTTTAGCGAGCTTGCCAACAGTTTTTTTTATTATCTTTTCCTTACCACCAGAAGAGGTATTCTGTATGTTTGGAATCATTGTAGTTATTTTTTACTCTAAAGACATTTTATCCCTCCTTTTCATCACCCTCAGTTCATTGTCATAATCTGTCGGTTGCTTCCCTAGCATATCCCAAAGACTATTTCTTCAGTATTGCTAACAATTCTCCCTTGCTCTCCCTTAGTTTTTAAGGTTGACTGTCCTGCCTGTGCTCTCTCCAGGCAAGGATCCTTTGAGGCCAGTGATGAATGAACCTTGAAAGCTTGAAAGCTTGTATATACCTGAAGCTGTCAGCACAGTTTTCTGAATTTATTGATTCTGTAAAATTGTCCTGGAAATCTCAAGAGGTGACATTTAGGTATGAGCACTTTGGAGGTGCTTCTCCTAGCCCATTTTTGGAAGGAAGAAGAGGAGATCTTGTATTGTATCTTCTGCACCCTGATGACTACCCTGAAATTCAAAGGAACAGTGTAGGGCTAGGAGAAGTTAGTCTGAATCTCAACAAAAGCTTTAATCTTTTGCTTTCTCACATATATAAAGTGAGTGGTTTGAATGAGGTGAATGATCTTATTTTATCCATCCCAGCTTCCACATAGATAGGACAAAAATTGAAGCCATGTGGGTAAGTTAACACAGACAATTAATGTCTGCAGTCTGGCAGGCTGGTCTAACATTAATTCATCTTTTCCCAGAAGATTTGGTGCTTAATTCTTTTACATGTGGTTGGGTTTGGTTTTTTTTTCCTTTCAGAAAAAAGAAAAGCATGTAAGTTTGTGGGCTTCTTTTTTGCTATGTTACATCCAGTGACCTACAAAAAGTACTAATAACTCAGGAAGAATGTATTTGTATCCTTAGCAGTGTGTGTTAGAGAAAAGACAAACCATGGCAACTAGGTAAAGTCTATATTGCTCAACATCAAAAATTGATATATTTCTTCGTATGCTGGATTGGGTCATGGCATTTCTAGCTTTCTCTGAGTTAGTACATGTATCCTGTGTCTCTTAGGTAGAGGAAAGGAAATTAGATCAATATGCTGTAAGAGATACTATTTTGGGAAACATCAAACGGAAACAAAATTTAGGTTGGTGAGAATACCAGCAAAGCAATAAAAATCACACTGTACAGTCCAGCTTTACCTAACAGCTAAAAGAGACTGCCTTGCACATTTTATTCACTTTTTTATGAAACATATATATCCTATCATCAGATTGCTTGGATATATATCTTATTTTTATGATACTAAATAGAAAAATTGACTTCACTCCAGAAGACTCAGCCAGGCATGATCAGACTTCTGGACTATGATGAAATAACTCTGCAACTATTTGTAGAAATGTGAAAAGACATTTACATTTGTTTAGATGTATTTTCATTATCACAAGGATCAAAACAAGCAGTAGTTAAAAAGGCTGACATTCTTTATTGTCTTTTATTTTTGTTTAGCATTTTTACATGAACTATCACAAGTGTGTATGAGATGGTGCTAATATTGAATTTTCCCTTTGACCATAGCCAGAATGAATTTAAGAAGAAACAGGGAAAATCTCATTCCAGGCAAAGCTTCCTGAGAAAGAGAAACTTCACCCACAGGGAAAACTGTGGGTATCATTATGCAGATTTCACTTTTGCTTAATGACAGGCAAATACTACAGTGATGAGCAGTTGTCTGTGTTCATTTTTTTAATAATTTTTCCCAAATACCCAGTATGAATTTTAACACAGAATCCATGACAGCTCTGAACAAAGATGCATTGAAGTGCATTTAGCTATTTCCACTGCCATAAAAATTATATTTTAGGGTTATAGTGGAATGTTTGAGTACTACAGATTAAACCACAGGTGTGAGAGGAAAGTGTTGCATAGCACTTAAAAATACACCTGTTGTTGCCCTTTGGCTGGTCTGTCTGTTTCGAAGGGAGATGAAAAGTAGTAATCATCATTCTCTTTTGTAATTGGCAAATGTTTCCTGCAGCTAGAGGGAATCGTTAAGCAGTTCCATCTCAGCTTCTGGGAAATGTATGCTACTACACTGTTGCATCCTTACTCTCTTTCTCTACATGGAAACATATTGGTTATTCTACTTTTGTGCCTCAAAAATCATGAAGGAGGCAAAATGGCCACTGTAGTGCAGTGTAAGTTTTCTAGTCTTGTTACTTAGCTTTGGCCTTAATAACTTAAAATAAAAAATAAATTGACTTTACGGAGTTTAGCAAAGTTCAATATATTATGTTTTCCTCATCATCATCATATGGGGAGGTTTATTCTAACAAGTAGATCCTACATGTTGAAGGTGCATTTCTGAAGAAAGCAACTGAGATTCCCAAGACTTAGAATCTGGTAGGACAGCCCTATTCTCTCTTTGAAAAAATGACACTAAAATATGATAGACTCTTTCTCATCTATCTGCTTGACACAAAAGTGCCTCAGTCACACACAAAAATCCATCCTATAGTTCTGTTCAAACTGTTTCCAATTAGATTTTAGTACCAAATTCCAATAAAAAAATAATCATTATAAATATGACAATACTATAATTTCTATGTTATCAACTTTAAAAACAGTTCTTGGAATATTACAGTGGTTGATAGTTATTCATAAGCAGTTACGCAGGCTATTGCCTACAGCACTATAGAAGAAAATAACAATTAGTTTATCCCCCCCTCTTCCAGCCAGTAGTTATTACTCTGTGTGCAGTCATTAAACCTCTCTCTCCTGTAGACCTGTGACACACATAGAGATCTTTCCAATCTGGATAATTTTAGAGTATTAGGTTCCAGGCCAAAGTCATATATCATTTTGTTATCTAAACCAGTGTGCCATTTTTTCTAAGCAGATATAGCCTGTTCAACTAAACATGTGAAGAACAGCTATTTTCAGGATTAGATGGAAAAAAAGGCAAAAGATCAGTTTAGCTGATGGTGTTTTGAGTTTGCAGCTTGTTAATGAACTATCTCTGTAATGTGCTGGTAGCGCAAAGCAGCTGAGGACTTTACTGGTGTCTTTACTGGTAAATGAGAGCCTGGGTCCTTAACTGTTCAGGGGCAGGTTATACCCCCTTGCTGGTAGTAAAATTCTTGGAAATACTTACGTACTAAGGGAACACAGGGTGAGTATAATGGAATATAGCCCTAAATTTTCATCATGCATAATTGCATTCTTTCTCATTAAAATCCCACTCTGATTCTAATTAAATTCATAATTGTTCTGCATTTGGTGCTGTAAACTGTTGTGTAGTATTGCTGGGTGCTATTTAACAGATGTCATCCTCCTCAAGAGGCAGTTGTATTTCATTGCTGTTTGAATTGATCCTTCAGTGTGAAATCTGAACAGGTCCCCAGATAGCCAAGCAGGAAGGGGGATATCGTGAAATAGCAAGAATGAATAAATGAGGTAACCGAAGTGTGTCTCAGAATGTATGAATGTAATTCCTTGACATCAGTATATTTTAAAAGAATAATCCAATTTTGTTCTTCTCTCTTCTATTCATAATAAAGTTACAAATTCATACTACTACTTCAACACAGTTCTCAAGCTCAGGTTTACAGACACAGACCAGCTTATAGGCATTTGCATTCATATTCTTTTTTTCCAGTACTGGTCTTCAGAATTAGCTGTGATCAGTTTGTTTGACTCTTATACACACATGCACAGAGCAGAGAAAGTCTTCTTGGCTTTTTTTTTGGAATATCACTTTTTTCAAGTGTGCTGATTTTACCCTGTCTCTGGCAGATACACGTGGTCCTAACACTCTTCAGCCTGTTTGTTTCAAAGTAGTTGTTTCTACCAGTTTATTCTACCACATCTATTTGAGTTTATTCTACCAGGTTTTCCTACCACCATGCTCAGTGTTTACCTGGGAGATCACCTATACCTGTCTCTGATCAATTTCTTCCAGTACATATTTCCAGTTTAGCAAATCCCACAGAAGCCTGTTGATCTTCAATTGGGTCAGAATGACCTATTTCCTAATTTATATAGCTCATACTTAGTATTACTAAGCTGAGTAGAGCCTTTTTTCAGTTTAAGGGACAAAACCCTGAAGTACACTGAATAATATAGTATAATGCTGCTAGGAGGAAAAACAGAATTAGAAACTAAGAGAGAGCACCAGGATGTCATTTGTCAACATAATTTCTAGTTCTTTTTGCATAGCAATAGGTCAAGTCTGAAGATGCTTTTAAATTGCTCTAGGATCCTCAGAGATAGTTGTATTATAAAATGCATGTTAATACTTACTATCCCCCAAATTATCTCTTCTCTCCCATTCATATGCAAATTCTGGGGAATTTGAATAGGAGAATAAGGTTGAAAATATTCTATTCTAAACATGGACTCTTTTTAGATTGTAATCTTATTCCCTATCCCTTGTTCATGTCAGTCAAAATCAGATATACCAAATCGTATACAGAACTGACTCAAAAGATTTGGTAAAATTCTTAGCCATAGGCTACTCATCATGAGTGGTGGGTATCAGAGGTTACTAATATGATTCAGCATTCTTGCCTCACTGTGAATTACAAATACTGACCTACTGTGTAGGGGTGTTGCCATGGTTACTTTTTTCAGTAATGTGAAATGTCTTTTTTAAAAACAAAGGGAAAACATAATAGCTGAAGTCTCCTTGCCTTTCTTTGATAGTGCCTCTAACCAGCTGCTGATTTTAATGGCTGTCTCCTGAAATTCCTATTCCTCTCTTAAAATTGACTGACAGTCAGATGGACAGGCAATTTTGAGAAGCGGTAGAGATACCTGTATTTTGTCTGATTACAGAAAACCAGATAAAAATGCTTAGTAAAGAATAAATGGTTCTTGCTAGTTTGCTTTACTTAACCAGTCTAATACAAAGTTGTGCAGTAGGTCACTAACTCCTTTACTATCATTTTTTTTGAGTAGCTGGCCATACTAATTGCCCCATGGTCTGTTTCTGTTGGCAGCTTGGAGAGCTGGAAGTAATCATAGGGACATTTTTACATCACATCCAGAGTCAGGCAAGTGGCTCATCTAAAGCGAAGGCTTGTCCTAGTCAATGGCTGGCACAATATAGAAGCATTTGCAAACTTTGGAGACAGGAATGAGGATTCCTTACACAGCTGCCATTTCTTGTCTGTTCCTCATGAAATCGCAAAGCTTGCTGCATTTCCTTATAACCAGGACTCGATAGAGTAAATGCCACAAATAGGTAAAATAATAGAATCACAGAACAGTTTGGGTTGGAAGGGAACAAATGGGTAAAATAATAGAATCACAGGACAGTTTGGGTTGGAAGGGAACCTTCGTCATCTAGTCCAACCCTCAAATTCAGATACAGTAATGGTTTGTGTTGCTTTGTGTCTGTGCATAGTACAGATTTTTGCTTTTCAGAATTATTTTTAATAATTTTTTTTCCTTAGGGATATAGAAGTTAATAATTTATATCCAGAGTTTATTATTACCATTCTTTGCTGCCACATTTTAGTTAATTCTTGTAAATCTTCCTTTAGCTCTAAAAGAAAGTATTGTGAAGTTATATGAAACAGGAGCAGTGAGTTGGAAGAAAACCAGAACATTATTTACACAAAAGATTTTCCATGTTTTGCCTGCCCCCAGATATTTTGAAGTTCCTGTGAGTAACAGAAACATACATGTCACAATAAATCACAGAAATTGACAATGGCACACAAAAGTGAAATAATCAATAAATAAATATCTTTGCTTTGAAAAGCTCTTGTAATTATACAAGACATGTATGACAGTAACATTAAAATAGCTTGTCAAAACATCAAAATACAGACAGTTCTGATTCACTGGAACAATTATCTACTTTGTGCCTGATAAACAACTTTAGAAAAGAAGCCCAGTCACACACAGTGATGAACATCGGATGAGAAATGATGTTGTACTGTGATAAATTAGTCTAGTTAGAATTCTTTGCATGGCTGAAATGACAACCTAGGGAATCAATGTACCTTCAGCAATGTATCATCAAAAGCATTGCCATCATTCATTAAAAAAAAGGAGATAAAGAAAGTGGGGGAAAAAAGAAAACCGAAGAAGACAACACTAGCTAAGGTAGTAGTTCATGTGTCTATAAGGTAGTCCCCAAATCTAGATGAAAAAAAAAAAGTCTGGGGAGCTAGAACACTTTAACATAACAGTGTAATCCTAATCTTAACATGATAATCCAGCAACAGCAGAATATGCTAACTAACTCAAGTGCTGAAGTAAAAGGTTAGAAAATAAATGTCATTTTGTTCTTGCCCACTAGGGCAAGAACAGGGATATGTTCTAAATTCTTACTATCTATGCTTAAAATATTTCCTTTTCATGTGTTAAGTAATCTCTCAGCTTTTCCAAGAATTAGTGGGTAAAACAAAGTGAGCAGTGCTACAGCTAGATAGTTCTAATTTATGCCCAGGGCATCCATCTCAGCCAGTGTCAAGGAAATGTAGTACCTGATAGTAAAATACAAGCTATGGGTATATAGAGAATCCTATGGATTAAACTTGAAACATTTCCTAATTTCAGAGAAACTGTCTTTGCTTCAATATATGCATGAATGTAGACATGAAGACACATTATATGAAGACAAATATAAAACTCTGAAGTTGAGACGCGCAGCTCTGGAGTGTGTTACTGTCTTCTTGCACCTGCATCAGTTTTTTTGATTGCATTAAGATTTTTTGTAACCACACAACTCTATAGATTTTGTGGTTTGTAAAACAATTTTATATTTTCAAGGTGTGGCTTACTTTTTACTCTTGAATTTTGCTTTTGAGACGCAGAACAAGGAGCAGACACCTTTTAACCACAACACTGAAGCTGAATTTTCAGAATTAATTGTATATTTTCTCAGAATAGGAACCAGTTATATATCTGCATTTTTTGTTCTGGCAGTGCCCTAATGATTAAGGTGTTTTGTTAAAAGAAAGTTTTCCCTAGATTCCATAAGATTCTTCCTCATCATTTTCTCTTTTGACACTTTGGCAGCACTTTCTTGTTCCTAATACTTCATCAAGTACGTAGACACGGAAGAAAAAACTCATCAAATGTATTTCAATTTGTCTTTTATCTTGGTTGTCATCATTAATTGTATGTGGTGTGCACAGGTAAATCTTTGTTTCCTTGGTCTTTTATATTTCTTATATTTTATGAAATATAGAGCTGTGTGATACCAGCTCAACAGAGTCATCATGATAATACATTCATGGGCACTGAGCTTTCTTTCAGATGCTCAACCTACCTGCATTGTTAAATTAATCCCTTAAAAGGGATTAAATCCCTTTTCCATTGTTTATTATTAAATATCCTCTTCACTTGATTAACAAGGTACTTGCTGGTTTGCTGTCTTCTGTCTTATTGTTTGGAGCAAATCTGTGAGGGTACTTTATCACAGTATAAGTTATGAGCATTAATTTCGAATAGGAAATCTTGTTTTCAAAAACTTTAGTTAAAGTTTATAATGCGCAACTGTTTGGGATTTTTTTATTAGTTTGGGTTTTCCTTTATTCTCTGCCCGCATTTAAGAACATGGCTGATGATAAGAAGAGTAAAAAATGTGTGCTGATATTCATTTCTGTCTTACAGCAACCCCGCAGGATCCTTCCTTTATCTTTCTAAGGGGATTTATTTGGAACAAGCATTTTTTAAGTATACCTTTGAAGGAGATTTATGCAATGAAAAACGTGTAGGGTACAGTTTTGCCTTTAAAAAAAGGCAATTGGAGAGTTATTTCTTCAACAGGCAGTCCCTAGGAACAGCAATTTTTAGTTTGTGCATAAATTTAATTCAAATACCAAAGCTGTCTACTTTGAAATCCATATTTATGCATGCAATAAAAAGAAGATGGATTATTTTCTGGGACTTCTAGAGTAGAAAGAAAATGCTGCAAATTAGCATTCAAGGAAGGAATGGCTTTTTGCACTGAAGGTAAATTGAGCGGATTAAGGTTAATAATACCTACCAACAATTAAGACATAATCAGAAATAAAATCAAAGGATTATGAAGTAAGCTAAGCAAAGCCTCTCTCTGGTGAGCAAAATGCTTATTTCTGATACACGTTTCAAATGAGGTTGTAAGTAAGGGCTCTAGTTTAGGAACCCACCCCAGTGCAGCTGGCCAGCGAAGCAGCAGCAAGCTGGGCAGCAGTTGCTGCACCATTCCTACCACTGCTGCCCAGTGACCAGCCACACTGGAGATATGCCCCATCCTTACACTCCAAACAGGGGTTTGCCTGGGATCAAGAGAAGAAACTATGAGCTCCTAACAAAGATGAATGAAAGCCAGGGCAACAATCTCATAACTTCAGTAACTGCCCTGGGAGTATAAAAGCAACCATAGCTTGCTTCTTAGCCAGAGCAGTGATCATGCTGCCCTTTTTGCCGGAAATCATTTCTCCTTCCCTCACTCATGTCCTAAAAGCTAGTTCCCTAAAAAATAAAAGCTATTATTAGTTTTCCATATTAAGCCAAGTTAGGCTTTAACTTCTGTTTGAATCAGTGAGCTGTCTGACATGTGCCACACTATTTCAGTGACTGAAAGTATTTCAGTAAAACCACTTAGCTGAGCAGGTTACCCACTGCTGCTTATCACGGTAGAATTTAAATTATAAAGCATCAGGACTCTTTTGTAGAAAGATCCCTGAAGGTGGGTGTTCATTAGTGCAGATTCCAGGTAACTTCTGAGTATCTCTAGCAAGGCTGGCACTTAATATGGAGAAACATCGAACCGTATCAGAATTAAATAGTTATTGAATCAGGTTGATAGATATAAAGTAAAATCTGGTATTCCATAATATTGCAGGAACTCTGAGCTACTCTGCTGACTCTGTACTACCTATATATTCATATATACACACGTACACAGTTCAATTTAGAAAGGTACACATGCCGAACGGATGTTGTTGGATAACTTATCATGCCAGACAAACTCCTAGATGTAAATTTTTATCTCATGGAACATATTCTCAGCTGTTGTAAATAGATCTTTTGGTTCCACAGAGTATTGACCCAAATGATGTAAAACCCAGACAGAGCGGAAACATTCAGTTTTCCAGCTCTCTCGAATACTCTACAATTATTGTTGTTTTTTCAAAACAAAGAAATGCGCAGAAATACAAACCACATAATCAGACTAGCTGGATAATTTCTCCTCTGTTTATAATGCTTAAATAGATTGTTGGATGTGTTTTCCATTATTTCCTGCTATATGCAGAACTTCAATGTAGTAGTTTATTTTTCAAAAATATATTGACTATTTGATGAGTTTCCTAAATAATTTTGTGCACCCTGCTCTAATTAGCACATTAGGAAGTGATGTTGTCAGGGCTGGGAACATTGTAACATTGGGAAAATGCCTACTGACACAATGCCTAGATGCATATATTGCAAATGCTCTTGTGTCGTTGTCCTCTAATTAAATACAGTCCTCGGGTCAGAATATGATTAGTTGCCAAGTGACAATTTAAGAGGCTAGAAGTACATGTTTCTGTTAAAACTAGACCAGGAGTTCTTTAGCATTATTTGTAGTACACAAGCAGAGTGTTTAATGACTTTATGAAAAGACTTTTGCTGCAATTCCACAACAGCATTTCTGTACATTGTCAGAAATTTCATAATGAAGACTTAGTTTGTTAAATTTGGGTTTATTGGAAACAGAAACAGATTTATTAAAACAGAAAATCTCACTGGAATGCATGCGTTGCCAATGTACCCACAGAGAAAACAAGTGAGGATAGTAAAAATATAAGTAAAATTGTCAGGAACTACTGGCAGTATGTAGTTCTGCCTTCCTTGGGTAACATGGAGATTAATGAAAACAAGAAAAAAGCCAAACCAGTTTGTTATTTGTGTTGTGAGGTATGTTGGTTTTGGTTTTTTTCTTTTAACATGACAAAGTTGTGTCTTGTTTTCTCTTAAAAAAATTATATGTCTTGCTTTTAGTTTGGTTTGGATTTTTCTTTAAAAAGTTCTTTCTTTAGGAAGAAGACTATGAGACTAATTATAAGGGGGAAAAAAACCCCAAACATGCAGCTATGCAGTCTAGTGACCTTTTCACTTAGAGGAACACACTTAGTTAGTTTTCAGTAATCCAGGCTTAACCAGGCTGAAATTTAGAGTGTAATGTTAAACCAGGTTATATGCTATAAATGTGTAACGGAATAGGAGAAACTCCAGCCCCTCAGAGCAGATTTTTGTGGGTTATGTAGTATCCAGGTATTGACAGGACTACAGAAACAAGGTTTCACACAGAAAAAATTGTTGCTGGATTTTTATTTTAGTCGTGATATATGGATTGTTTTACATTAAGTATGTACATAGTATTTTTTCTTGTAGAGTGAAAATAAATGTCTCACAAGGTGTATGAATGATGTTTCTTTTTTACATGGTTTCCTGAGATGCTTTATGTCTATGGCAGAGTTAATCAATATCAGTGATGAGATAGAGAATATGTTTTCCTCTGACCTGCATGAGTGTGTGTTTTACTGGTTTATTTTCTGCACAACGTGAGAGATTGTCCTTGCACCATTTCTAAAATCCCACTCCACAGGTTTTTGAAATCCTAAGGGCTTTTTCAATTACTGACAAGAAAAAAGGACATTTGGGAGACTTTTGTGTAACTTCTTCCTGAAAGTAAAAAAGTATGAGCTCGTAAATACAGAGGAATCTGTTCCAATTTATAGATAACAATCATTATTAGGTAAATCTTCAGTTTGCATAGACATAGTATACAAAAACTGTAGCTCTCTCAGGACCATTTAATGTGTATATACATAGGATTTTCTTATCATGTTTATTTAGATGGTCAAGGCCATGAAGGAAGTAGGCAAAAACATTTGAAACCTTCCTAACATAATAAGTATTTTATTCTATTTTAATGTCAGGGGACAGTGGAGAGGCTGTGAACGGCAGTGTCTCCAAAACCTCACATCTCTGCCATGCTCCTCTCATCCAGGGTGTAAAACTTTGCCCTGGATGAGAGGACAGGACAGGAACTATTGTGCAAAGTAGACAGGGTATCCACCTCTGTCTCCACTACCCCCCTAGAACTCCTAAGCCCCCATGGTCAAGCTCACATAGGCACAGGCACAGAGCACTTCTGCTCTATTGAAACACACTGAAGAGGAGAGGAAGGAATGGCAGTATATGGGTCTACTTTCAAATTCTCCTCCTGCTCCCATTGCCCAGACAGAAGCCGTACTCTTATCTGGAGAGAAGGCAAGGCATTAGGGTGGAGGGACATAAAAGGACCACCCTGCCAAGCAATACAATAGGTTACAAAACACAGTACTGAAAAGGCATGCGTAGCCTTTTTTTTTGGTTATATGGTTATGATTACATTCATTTTCAGTTATGATTTTCTCATGGCACTGGAATTCTTCTTGCTAGTAGGCTATAGTAAATTTTAAATGAAACACTGGAATCCAGGGTAATTTCTTCTCCATTTTTCCCTTAGCGCTCTATACACACACACAAAACAAAGGATTCACCAGCTTTATACTTGGACTGGCTACTCATGACAGGAGCTTTTGACAGTTCTGATAAACATTTTAAGCTAGACAGGAAAATATTTTTACACCATGGTTGTTTCAAATGTATGCATTGTTTTAAAGTACAAAGTCACTGGTCTGTGAGGAAGAAAACCCAGTATATTTGTATCCTGTGACTGCTATTTAGATATGTCCTTTTCTCAGCCTCAAATATGGTTAGAGTTTTGCCTTTTAAAAATTGAGTTGATCTCTCCATTATCTGTGAAATCTTTCAGACTGAATGAATTTAATGTGCTTCCATACGCCAAGAGCTGTTTAGCAGATTCAGGACTACAACAGCTGAATAACCTTCTCACTTCACTGGGGACAAGATGATACATGCTTGTTTCCCCCAAGGTTATTCTCTGATCTCTGGCCTGACTCCCTATCTAAAAGGTGTTTACAGCAGAGAAAGGACACTTGAGCTTTGGGTAGAGATTGTACCAAAAATGATGCTAATGCCCAACTCTGGCCATGTTGTCACCACCACAGGGTTACCCAGGGAGAGTAGGAGGGGTGGTCTTCAAGTTGGGTTCACGAGGTACGGTTAGAAGAGTGTTTAAGAAGCCATTGTTGTTTTACAGGAGCTAGATGCATGTCCTGTATTCACAGAAGGTTAATTTGCAAAACCCAGCTGAGGTTCCAGCTTTCCCGAACCTCAGGGCTTGGGCTGTGTTTAGGAATGTTTCTGGCCAATCAATCATGGAAAAGGAGTTTTCAATCTTTTTTTTTTTTTTTTTCTCATCTGTAGCTGTAGAAATTAGCTGTGCCAGAGGAACTATTGTGTTAATAGCTTCTGAAAGTCATATAGAAATTTTTATTCATTCATTTTATTCATGTTACTGTGATTGCATCTTCAATTAATTTATGAATCTGAGTATATTTTTATATATATGTGTG